>ML104600.1:16697-59842 GCA_003697995.1 Taxidea taxus jeffersonii | reverse complement strand
GTTAGGTTTATTCCTAGGTATCTTATGGTTTTGGGTGTAATTGTAAATGGGATTGACTCCTTAATTTCTCTTTCTTCTGTCTTGTTGTTGGTGTAAAGAAATGCAACTGATTTCTGTGCATTGATTTTATATCCTGACACTTTACTGAATTCCTGTACAAGCTCTAGCAGTTTTGGAGTGGAGCCTTTTGGGTTTTCCACATATAGTATCATATCATCTGCAAAGAGCGATAGTTTGACTTCTTCTTTGCCGATTTGGATGCCTTTAATTTCTTTTTGTTGTCTGATTGCTGAGGCTAGGACTTCTAGTACTATGTTGAATAACAGTGGTGATAGCGGACATCCCTGCCGTGTTCCTGACCTTAACGGAAAAGTTCTCAGTTTTTCTCCATTGAGAATGATACTTGCAGTGGGTTTTTCATAGATGGCTTTGATAATATTGAGGTATGTGCCTTCTATCCCTACACTTTGAAGAGTTTTGATTAGGAAGGGATGTTGCACTTTGTCAAATGCTTTTTCAGCATCTATTGAGAGTATCATATGGTTCTTGTTCTTTCTTTTGTTAATGTACTGTATCACTCTAGAGTGAATTCTTACACCTAAGTAAATAACGTTCTAAGAAACAGGACCTCAACTTCTCAGGTCACAGGAATAGCATTTTTCATATTTTAACCTTTTTTTTTTTTTTTTGTAAGCAGGCTCCATGCTGGGAGCCAACACGGGGCCTGAACTCACAACCCTGAGATCAAGCCCTGACCTGAGATCAAGAGTGGGATGCTTAACCAACTAAGCCACCTAGGCACCGCTTTATTTTAACCACTTTTGATGAAAGTGTCCTAAAATGGAGTATCCCTCCTCAAAATTCATTTTCAGTATATAACCTAATGATAATTCAAACTTCTGTTGATGACTGGAATGTTATAAGCAACCTTATATTCATAACTAATGCAATAATTATGTCTCTGCTTTCTGCTTTCGCTTTTCCCTCAATATCAGACTGTACTTTCAGCTGTCAAGGAGACAACCTCTCCCTCCATACCACTGGTTCTGATCAGCTTTGGAAGAGGAGGTAATTAAATTTTATACTTTGGGTCCCTAAGTAAGAATTCACAAATCATACCTGAGGCCTAAGAGTAGAAACTTTGATTTTTAGCTAGGAGGTTTTTTCATTAGCAGTCTTATCTAACTATTTTTGTATTAAAACACAGACTTAAAATTAACAACAACAACAACAAAATCCAATTTATGAACAACTGAATATTATTCTACTAGGAAATAAATTACCATATCATTTTCAATTACCACAAAATATTAGAATTATTTAACATTTCTTCTAAGAAAGTAAAACAAAACAAAAACACTCAAGTTAACTGAGTTTCTGTTTCACATGTCTAAAGGCTACAGGATCTAAAAATGATGCCATAGGAAGAATATATACGTATATATATTTAAATGTAATATTATTGCATTAAGTTTATCATCATGTGATAGCATCTGGAAGCACATTATTTTACAGTTCCACCAGAGAAGGACCTAATAGTTAAAAATTTAGCTCATTACTGACACCACCTTGGACTCTCCCTAACGCTGTATTTCCATAATGCTATCAACCTACTTTCCCACTTACTCGTCTTTCCCTCGGGCTTAGCTATTAGGATTAGGAGATCCTACCATGTGCCACTTGTTTTAATGTTCAGGCAAAATCTTTTCCCCTCACCAGGAGTGGTCTCTTACTCTTAACTAACATTTCCTCTCTGCTCTATCCTTTGACTCAAGGCCTCCAACCAGAAAGGCCAGCACTCCTAGAACAGCCCGTGACCACCTTCACATGTGTGTGCGCATGCGCGTGCGCGCGTGCACACACACACACAACCTAGCAATATCCCTATTCTCCCTCCCTAGACACCAGCAGTTTCAAATACCAGCACTTGTTTAGATCTTTACTGATGAATATTCTAGGTTATAGCCAAAGAAAATACTTTGCCATTTATCTTTCCTTTAAACGGTATGGGAGGGGAAAAACAGCTCTGGAATATGAATGCAATTTACACCAGTTTTTAACATCTAAAATCACTTAATATAGCCAAAAGAGTAATGAAAGAAAAACTGAAATAAAGCCTAAAAATAATGTCACTTGCCCTCCACCACCTTAGTGAGATTCAATGGAAATTCAAAAACGAGAGATGATTTGGATTTATTCCTCATTTAAATCTGATCAAAACACCAAGATCATTCCAAATTCTATTCCACTATTTTTGCATCTTCAAATTAGGCATGCAAGGGAGATGAGCTTGGGCAGCAAGCCTCAGGCACATCACATCACACTGAAAGCCAAAAGCCAGAGAAATGCCTTCTATAGGAAGGGTACGAGATTTCTCACATATTCTTAACTCTAGGCTATTCTCTTTGGAAGTTCATCACAAGACATATAGATAACATGGAGGATAATTCTCCATTTGGAAACTAGGGAATGTTGCCAGAGACTGGGAAAAATACTAACTTTACAAAGTGGGTTAAGTTTGGACCCAGAAAGCGAATCTAGACCTATTCAGCTTCATTAATGACGATTGCAACTCAATTCCATTCCTTTGTTTTGTTCCTTTGGCAAATATTCCTTAAGAAGGGTAGGGGTGCTGGGGAAGATAATGTCCCATGGAGGGGAAAGAAAAGAAAAGTAGCCACATCCGTTAACATAACACTATGCCTTTGCCGTTATGGTATCACTGTAAACACTGTAAACACAGGGGAAGATCAAGGAACCCGGACTGAATCCTGAGCAGTTCAACTAACCAGCTCAGCAGGCCAGACACACCGTGAACTGTGCCCCTGAGAGCATGCTCAGGCACTGTGGTCCTGAGGATTGGCCACCCGACCCTTGGACACCTGACTGCTGGGACAAAGGGAGAGGATGAAATGAGAGAAAATGCTCCCAAATGTCAAAGTTTGCACAGAGGTTTGAAAAGCTCCCTGTAACGTCAATAGATAAACTTTGGGAACAGTGAAAAATGTGTCCCGAAATCTGCCCTGTGGTTCTCTCTCTGAGGAGCGATCAGGGAGGTCCCGAGCCAAAATGCTTCCCCATAAAGAGAAAATGGAGCTCTTGGTTGCCAGAATGATCTTCAGGATTCTGATGCCTCGTTAAGAGCAGTCTTTGTGTTTAAGGATTTTTTTTTTTCCTCTCCAAAGAGAATGAGTAGTTAAAGGCCTTTAAATTACCCATGCTCGTCTTTCTAAAATCAAAGATTTTTATTGTATTTCTTAAAAATTAAGACTATATTTTTATCTCTCTTCTCTGAAAATCGTGCCTGAAAGAAATACTAAATAATTTTTAATGATGCAAGAAATATTGCTTTGTGGTAAAATACGTTTAACACTTTAATCACTTAGAACTGATATAACAATGATGCTGTCAGCAGAAACCTTCAAGTTGTCCGGTGGTTGTCGGTGCTATTGTTTTTGCTCTATTGTTGATGTATTTGTGCACATCTTGTCACATTCTGTCACTCAGCCACCAACAGTTACTGGACACACTGTGTCCCCCACCAAAAGTGAGCTAGGAGCATTGCTAGGACTTACTTCTTACTAAGAGCTATTATGCCAGCTTCTTTTTAGGAAGAGAAAAACATTAGAGCATCTAATGAAAACTAGAGCTAGTGAAAATTGGAGCACCAAGAATATTGGAAAAATTAACTTAAACCATGATGTATCTTTTACACTAGAAAGAAGCTCACAGGGTTTGGGGTGACACAGTTGAAAGTGCGGGGCACTGAAGCAGCAAAATGCCTTTTTTATGCCAACAGAAACCTGAGGCCAGGGAACCATTTCGGAAGTTTGAATGCATTTCCACTGGATGTTAATTCCCTTGGGAGTCATTTCTTCATCTGTGAATAAAGGAATAGAATCAGACGAACTATAAGTCCCATTTCAGCTCTAAAACTCTAGCGTCGAACATAAAGAATAAGACAGCTGCCACCACATTTACATACTAATTATTTTTTGGCTTACAAAAATTAACTTCCTCAAAATGAAATTATACCGGATCCTAACTAAAAACCAAAAGATTGGGCTCTGTGTAATTATGGCAAACGACTGATTCAATCATATAACTAAAAGTCTGAGGATGTTGCCCAAAATTCCTACATACAGCAATTTTTTAAATAAATGCAATGACAAAGAAAGATAATGAAATTTAGAATATTGGAAAAATTAACCATGATATACCTTTCATAATAATGTTAAATACCAGAATTGGGTTTGTTTGTTTTTTTAAAGGAAAAGTATGACCATGATGAGTAAATAATATCATTTATTAGGGGGAACAGTGATGGTGAGATCCTACTTAGAGAAGTTTTCTTTCTCAATACATAAAGGAAAGTTGGTTAAAATGAGAATATGATGAGTTGTATGGGGTTTATAGAGAAGACAGAAGTCACCGCAATTTAGGCACTATGTTGGGTAGCTATGTTTGGTAAATAGAAAATGTAAGCCTGCATAATTTTATAGTTACTATATCCAATGAATATGAATAGAAACAAAATAGACGGCATTAGGAATATAAACACATCATTATTAATAAAATCAAATTTTCCTTTAAGCCTTTGCTTTAAAGAAAATTACTAGCTAGTTATTGTTTTACTCATATGCAGTATATAGTAAAGAATGATTAGAAGATAAGCAAGGATTTGCATGATTTGAACATAAAGACATGGGTGAGGAGAAGTTGAGCTAAATAAAGTTAAAGGCATTTTGCAGAGGTCAATGTTATAAGGAGAGAAAAGCAGGAAAAAGCGTATAATTTACAGAAAACCAGGCTCAGCACATTCTGTGTTCTAAGGAAGAGTTTTAGCAAGATGGTTGAACTCTTACTCACCTAATCGCCTTGCATATAAAATTTGCTGAAGCATATAATTAACATTTGAAACCAATCTGTATGTGTATGATTATGATTATTTTGTTTTTTAATGGCTGAGAGGTAAAGCTAAGGTAGAAATAAGTTATTTTTTGCAAACTGACCCCTTAACCTTGAAATAGTTAATTCTGAACCCCCTAACGGGGCCTGTAACAAAGACAAAAAGTAAAGACTGGCAATCAACTTTGGGATTTTAATCATATTCCAAGATTGCAACCTACAAACAAGATGGGTAGAACCCATTAAACTACACAGACCCCAAAGCCATGCAATTCTTGCCCCCTGGTGCTCATGACCCACATAATGCCTTTCCTTGAGTGTAGGAAATCTGTGAATATGATAGAATAGGCTTGCCCTTGCTTTGCTTCCACTATCTGACCAAGGGGATGGAGGTGGTCCCCCCCTTACTTATGCTATATACTACACAAGGCTGGTAGTAGCAGACTGGAGAGTTTTCTCTGGCTGGCTTTGAAGATAGAAGCTGTCAAACTGTGAGACAGCTACATGGCTGCACCTTCCAGTGATTTTTAGAAGCTGAGAGCAAGCCCTGGGTGACAGCCATCAGAACAGCAGGGACTCGGTCCTATAGACACGAGGAACCAAATTCTGCCAATAACCTCACTGGACCTGGAAAAGTGCCCCAAGCCCCAGGTGAGAACCACAGCGTAGCAGATGCCCTCATACAGTCTAGTGAGATTCTGAGCAGAGCTCCCAGAGAAATGCTACCCTCACTGCAGACCCAGGAAAGTGTGAGATAATAAATTCGTGCTGCTTTAAATTAAGCTGATGGTAATTTATTACATAGCAAAAGAAAACTAATTACCGACACCTGGCTGTCCATGAGACCTTTCAGGTCCAACAACTACAACTCCTAAGTGATGGGCTGAACTGCAAAGTGAATTAGGGATCAAATGCCCGAAAACTTTGGAAAACCTCTTTTGTGGGTTTTAATCATGCTGCATATGCATTAAATAGCAGTGTGGATAAGTCAGCTTCAGTTTCCACCATGATTTCTGTTCTCCACCTGTCTCAGCTCAAACCAGACTTGTTCACAAACACTACTTTCCTGGCACAGTATATTTTACAATATTTCCTTAAAATGCTCATCTGCTTTCTTCACAGCCACACTCCTACTGGTTCTGAAGACAAAGAGCAAAGAGAGGTAGATTAAATGACTCACTAACAAAGGCATTCCTAATGAGATTCCAAGTTGAGAAACTTGGGCTTTTGTCACAGTCTGTACATTTACCGTAAATGTCTTTGCCTCCACCTATAATTAACTATAAATGTTTGTACAAAAAAAATCAAGATTTTTATATCCATGTCACTGGTCAGCTGAAGTCACAAAACCAAATATTTCAGCACACTGATCTAACAATAAAATGTATGTCCCTGAAACTTTAATAATTCATATACTCTCATGCATTCATGGTCAGTCCTTTATTAATTCATATTTTCTCATGCATTCTGCCATCCCAGAGCAGCCAAGCTCACTGGGACGTTTTATTTGAAGAGTGACTAAATGCTAACCAGTGCTGCTATCATTAAGATGAACTCTGGGCTCCCAATAGTTTTTTGAAGTACATGTGTAAAAATTCTAAATAAGAACAAATATGTATATAAATAAATGAGAATTCCACTTTTTTGGAGTTAAAATTACCTTAAGAACGCCTATGGAAATCCAAATACATTACAAAGTAGGTGATAGATATTAGACTATATTAACCAATGGACTAGCTTCTGTCTTGCTAGAAGAAGGTGCTGCTATTAGAGGACCTAGAGAGCGAAGAGACAGGATAAAGGCCCTGGGCCCTAGGGTGCCCTGCAGATAAACTGAATACTTTATGAATTTACTTGCACTGCCTCTAGATATAAAGATGGCATTGAAAGTTAATTTTCTAGTGCATATTATTCTATCAAAATTATTCAACTGCCCATATAGAAACCCCAGGAAGTGAAAACTTTAGCACCTTAACCAACGGTCAGTGATGTAAGAGAGCCGAGAGGAGGCAAGTGATTAGCATTTAATCTATTTTTCCAATTAAGACATAACAGCTAAATAATACATCATGAAAAATACTGGAAAAAACATTTAAGATTTCTTAGTTATGATACGTAGACAAGGAACAAACAAAGCCATGGCCACCGCAGCCTATCCTAGTTTCTCATTTTTGGAATCAAATCCCTGCTTCTCTAGAGCAGGGATCAGCAAACTTTGGCTCATGGCCAATTCAGCCAGCTGCGCATTTTTGAGAATAAAAATGTACTGAAACATGGCCATGCCCTTTCCTTTATGTATTGCTTATGGCTTCTTTCCTGCAATGGTGACAAATTTGAGCAGTCATGACAGACACTGTATGTCCTGCAGAGCCTAAAATATTTACTATCTAACCCTTTATAGAAAATGCCAACCCTTGTTTTACTTAGTCAAACATTAGCATTTGGTCTAAGCCTGTATTGATACCTACAATACCTTGAAGAAATTATGTATGATCCAATTTAAAGAGTCCTTGGTGAAATAAATATGTGGAACTGACAGTAAGTGTGCAAAATTAACTTGTTATATGTTGAGCCTAGCTGTTGATTCCACAAAGACCAAAACCATCTGAACTGTGACAGCTTGCTCTTTTTTGGTAAGCATTTTTTTTTTTTTTTTTTGGTGGCGTCTCTTCTGATCAGCATTTTTTTTTTACTTTATTTAAGCTTTATTTAAACATATGATGTAACCCCACCACCCTACCCAACCCCTCTTCCCCCCACCCCCCTCAGTTTGTTTTATGACATTAAGAGTCTCTTTTGGTTTTTCTCCCTCCCGATCCCATCTTCTTTCATTTTTACTTTTCCTACCACCTTAACTCCCACCCCCGTTGCATCTCCACTTCCTCATATCAAGAAATGGGCAGAGGACATGAACAGACATTTCTGCAAAGAAGACATCCAGATGGCCAACAGACACATGAAAAAGTGCTCCATATCACTGGGCATCAGGGAAATACAAATCAAAACCACAATGAGATACCACCTCACACCAGTCAGAATGGCTAAAATGAACAAGTCAGGAAATGACAGATGCTGGTGAGGATGCGGAGAAAGGGGAACCCTCCTACACTGTTGGTGGGAATGCAAGCTGGTGCAACCACTCTGGAAAACAGCATGGAGGTTCCTCAAAAAATTGAAAATAGAGCTACCTTATGACCCAGCAATTGCACTACTGGGTATCTATCCTAAAGATACAAACGTAGTGATCCAAAGGGGCACGTGTACCCGAATGTTTATAGCATTGTCCACAATAGCCAAGTTATGGAAAGAACCTAGATGTCCATCAACAGATGAATGGATAAAGAAGAAGTGGTATATATATACGATGGAATACTATGCAGCCATCAAAAGAAATGAAATCTTACCATTTGCGACGACATGGTAAGCATTTTTAAAGCGGTAAACACATCCCATTGGTATTTTTGGTCCTTACATATCATTTATTTACTGCAAATCTCATCTGGAGATTTTAGTCCTGAGACATTTTTTGATGGATTTCACTTTTCCACACACCTCTGTGTAACAGAGCTCTGTATAAAAATTTTATAACCTTCTGTGTATAAATTAATTCTAGAACTTGGCTGAGAAGAAAAAACAGAGTGAAAGTGGAAATTTTATTTATTTATTTATCTATCTATCTATCTATCTATCTATTTATTTATTTATGGAGTCTTGGAAGCTTGACTACCCCACGTTCTCCTACAAATGGACCTTGAGAGCTTGTTTGGAGGTTCTAGCAGGGGAGTACAGCTACTTGACCGAAGAACGGTCCTCTCCTCTATTGGGGAAGGTCGTCCTCTTCGACCGAGCACGCAGCTTCGGGAGGGACGCACATGGAGTGGTGAGGGAGGAAGGGGACACCTGCCTAGCCAGCCAGATAAGCCGAATCAACCCTGGTGATCAATGGGGTGACAGATGTCGCAGCCAGATCGCCCTCACATCCGAAAGTGGAAATTTTAAAAGGCCATGATAGCTCTTGACATTATAGGATATGCTTTTGCAATAAATATTAAATCTAGTATGCTCTAAGGACACTATTGTCAGGAACCCAGAAAAAAATTTTATGGCAAACTTATTCCCAGCCTTTTCCAAAAGCTGTATAATTTAAACAGCACATGTAATTTTAGAGAAATGGCTAAACTCAAATGATTGAAACTCAAATATACCTTTTTTTCCTTATAGTGTAGAATTTTTGAGTTTCCAATGAGTGTTTATCCATATCCTTGAGATGATTGTTTTTTGAAAAAGCATTTGATGTTATCTGTACACAACCACCCCAGTCTACAATCATGTGAAAGTAGAATGACACCATGTCTAGAGAAGAATTCAAGCCAGAGTACCTGATTTTTTATGACAGGTTGTCAATTTTATAAAAGAATCTGTCTACTCATCTAGTATAAAACCTTCCAAACCACAGTACCACGTCTCCAAATATGCCTTCAGACAGATCAACCATTACTTCAAATCTTAACTACTCAAAGGTTAGAAAACACACCTGACACTCACAATTTGAGAGATTCAATGGGCTATGAGAATGGTTTCCCTAGCTTCTCTGAGCTCTTTTCATTCACTCACTCACTCACTCACTCATTCCTTCATTCATATCACCAAATAGCACACACTTTCTGATGACCTACTATGTGCCAGATATGTTAGCTGCTCTATCACTATGCATGTTAGCTCAGCAGAAACAGAATGCCATAATTTTATTTCCAACAATCATCTGTTAGGTACCATAATATGTCGTAAGGTACTATACTAGATTCTAAGGATAAAGTAATGAGTAAAACACAAGAATGGTTGAAAACACTGACGTGCACAGATACATCTGGGAATTTCAAAAACATACAGAGGCTTGGCTCCAAGTGATCCACTGGTTTAGAATTTCTTAGGGTAGGATCCATAACTTTGAATTTTTGCAAGTTCTAGTGGCACACAACAAAGACTTTGAGAGTCATTTATCTGGAAGATGCACCATAGAGAAAAGAAATAAGGAAAGTACCAGGAATAAAAATGGAAAGACGAGGAAACCAGCAAACTCTATTGGAGAGATCAGAGAAGTAACCTTGAAGCTAAGTCTTAATAAATGAGAATTCAGGGTGCCTGGGTGGCTCAGTGGGTTAAGCCTCTGCCTTCGGCTCAGGTCATGATCTCAGGGTCCTGGGATCAAGCCCCGCATCAGGCTCTCTGCTCTACTTGTGATCTCTCTCTCTGTCAAATAAATAAGTCTTTAAAAAAAATAATAAATGAGAAACGCATCAAGCAGATAAGCAGGGAGAAATAGCTCATGTGCAAAAGAGATAATCCATGTGGGAAAAAAATGAAGGCATGAGAATATCATGGTATGTTCAGGGAATTGCAAATAGCTAAGTCACGATGGAAGGCATGCATGGGGGAAGTCCAGGAGAAGAAATTAGAAAAGCAAGCAGAAGAAGCCAGACTATGAAGGACCCTGTATGCACTGCTAAAAATTTTTATTCTATCTTGTGGACCATAAGGGAGTTACTGAAGTTTTATAATCAAAGAAGTGACATTCTTAGACAAATTGCAAATAGTAAAGGAGAATTTGATAGAAACAGGGAGAGAGGTTATTCTAGGTGAGAAATGATGAGTACCTGAACTAAAATGGTCGTGTTAGGGGGAAAAGGAAGGACAGATAAAATAGACTTTCAGGGAGCAGTAATGATTTAATCAGATTATAAAATAAATTGTGAAGAGAGAAAGAAGAAATTTGCTAGTTTCTAATTTGAGAAAGTGACTAGATTGTGCTTGTATTGGAAACAATACTAAAAGCTAACATTTAGAGAACATAAGCTACGTTCTAGGACTGCTGAGAGACTGTCCATTCATTTCTCATTCAACACCCAGACAGGTATTGCACCTGCTTTAATGATCAGGAGAGTAAGGACAGAAAGATTGAATAACTTGCCCAAGGTCACCAACTTGAGGGTGACAAAATCAAGATTTGAAGACAGTCTGATTTCACAGCCTATGCTCTTAATTACTTTGTTATACTCGCATATACAGATAATCTAGAGAAGCATAGGGGAATTTAAGAATTAGAGTTAGTTTTGTAGGAAAGGTGCTGTTGTCCATTTGGGAGCCTTGTTGAGATGTCAGGCAGGCAGCTGAGAAGTGCACCTGGAGGTCACTTGGTCTCTAGGCATGTAGAGGTGGAAGTCATTTTGTATGTAGGCAGTCTGACATTCCTGGTATAAAGGAGGTGCCAAGGAAGAACGTGTGATGGGAGAAGAGAAGTAGCCTAAGAAGAGCGCCAATAATATTTTAAAGGAAGATAAGCCCATGACATTTCTAATGTGTGGTTATATTTAGATACATGTATATCTGTATCTACTTCTCCATATTTTCCATGATAAACAGAATTTCATTTCTTGGAGAAAGCTGCCTCTTCATTTATAAGGTAATAAAAATTCTATTTTTGGAAAAGAAATGAAACAATTACTGGACAGGGTTTTTTGACACTTCAGGGTTGGCTTAAAATGACAGGAGAGGGACGCCATGATGGGGAAGAGGGTTAAGTGAAAACAAAGCAACATAACTTCTTTCAGATCATTTATGGCTAGGAGATAAACAGTCAGGTTACCACACATGTGGCTAAGCCTACAGACTATTATGTCAGCAAGAATTTATCAAACCATTTTTTAAAAAAGATTTTATTTATTTATTTGACAGATAGAGATCACAAGTAGGCAGAGATGCAGGCAGAAAGAGAGAGGAGGAAGCAGGCTCCCTGCTGAGCAGAGAGCCCAATGTGGGACTTGATCCCAGGACCCTGAGATCATGACCTAAGCCGAAGGCAGAGGCTTCACCCACTGAGCCATCCAGGCTCCCTATCAATCTATTTTTAAAGGATTATTTTTAAAAGACTCACTCTATTGCTATGAGACACTGTAGCCAAAATATTAATGGAATGCCACGATCCAATCAGAAACTGAAAGCTGTATGCATATCATTTTGGTGGCAAGGAAAATTTTAGATTACTTTCGTTTCTCCAAGCTTCAGTAATAGCTTACTTCATCCTCCAACAGTGAGATTCCTTGTCACTATTACCATTAATCTGTCAAGTATGAACATTACTTGACTTCGTGCTTTTCCTGGGGATTTACATATAAACCTGACAGCATCATCTGGGACCATTTTCTGGCTCCACTCAGCAAAGGCACAATATTAGCAGGAAGGAGGGTTAAATATTAAGTCACATCTTCAAAATGGCCTAAACCAGAAAACAATATTAGCAATATCATTCTTACTCTTTGAACAAGGTTATGCTACCCAGACTTTCAGAATTTTAATTTTATTGGCTATTAAAATGTACTTGAGTTTTTAAAACTGTATATTTTCAAAAATTTGTTTTCTCTGTATATGAATCTACCCAAAGTACACTTTTGTAATTGCTATTTTCCCCCCAGATGTCCTAATTTTGTGTTTATTTTTAAGGAATTAAAGATTTACTGCAGTGAAGTGGAAAGAATGAGAAAACCCCACATTTGTGCCAGGGTGCCTATTTCCCAGTCAATGATCAATAACTATTGAATGAACATGGCCTCAGTTGCCAACGTGATAGATACAAATGACCTTTTGGGTTAGACAGATATTGTATGTTAACTGTGCTAGAGTCCCAATACATACACCATGAATTGATGTTTCTTAGTTGGCATTAACTTAAGAGTAAAAATCTATCCTTTCTTATGGAAGTATTCTAAATGGTCTTTTTGTTCATTCTTGCAGAGCAAATCCCTTCACTATTTCAAATCAAAGGAAAAAAAAAAACACTTGACATATAAAATGTTATCATTATATAGAGTAGTAGTACTCCTTAACAGGTGTTGAGCAATACTGTGTATTCAGTCCTGTACAAACCTTGTCTTGACATTTAAATATCTAGAATCTGTATGATTTGTCACTTATTGGAAAGATGTGTCATTTAACAGAAGTTGTACTTTTGTGCTTTAAGGCAATGAAATGTAGGTACTGTCCTCTTAATGATGAAATTGGATTTTTTTTTTTAAGTTGGAATTTTGGTGAAACAGAATTTGGTCTTTATTCCCAGTTTGCTTTGATTGCAAGAATATCTTTGTAGGAGAAAGAGATGAGCATAAGAGAAAAAAACACATGGCTGGGTTTTGTAGCACTAATTAGTTGTGTGTCTTGAGGCATATTCATAACTTTTTGGGTCTCCATTCCCTCTCTGTAAAAAAAGAGGGATTTAATTAAATGATAGTAGAGAATCACTAATTTTCTCTTACTTTAAATCTGTGACATTCATTATCTCCTGCTTTTATTTTGAAAAGGCACTTTTCTTATAGCTTTTCTACTTTAAGAAGTTTTGGAGGCACCTGGGTGGCTCAGTGGGTTAAAGCCTCTGCCTTCAGATCAGGTCATGGTCTCAGGGTCCTGGGATCAAGCCCAGCATCCAGCTCTGCTCAGCGGGGAGCCTGCTTCCTCCTCTCTCCCTGCCTGCCTCTCTGACTACTTATAATCTCTGTCTATCAAATAAATAAATAAAAGCTTAAAAAAAAAAGAAGTTTTGATTAAGATACCATAACATCAATCAATTTTTTATTTTCTCTAATTAGTAACTCTCTAAAATTCTTTGTATTTGTGATTTTTTACTTCTGCATGTGAATTCATATATTCTATTTTCCATGACTTCATAGTGAGGCAGAAAAGAAACCAGTCCACCATGCAGTGATGGTATTCCTGAGCTCGGCATAATTTGCTTTGAAAAATACAGAGCTTTTTTCTTTTATCTCCATCAAAAGGGTATGAAATTAAAGTGGTAGAATTATTGGTCTCCATAAAAAAAAATCTACTTGTGTAAAACATTTAACTCGTGTTTAATTCCCATTTTATTTTTTTACCACTTCCCTTTATTATTCATTTTCAGGATAACTTTACTACAAGCAGCCCCTTAGCAAATTCTCACTTCACATTATCTGCAACAGTAAATGCCTTAGGGTTTTAAACTCTGAAATCCCCTAGAAGGTAGGATTAAAGAAAACATTTGCTAATAAACAAATCTCTTCCAAAATAAAAGGTTTCATACAACAAAGTCATACTTAATGATCTAAACACAATTATGTCACCAACTCTTTAATTTGCTGACTCATAATTCTAGGTTATCAGATAAAATACAGAATGTCTAGTTAAATTTGGATTTCAGATGAACAGTGACTAAAGTTTTAGTATAATATGCATGCAATTTTTATAATACTTAAGTTTATTCTTATAAATTACTGTATTAAAAATATTGCTATTTATCTAAAATCTTAATTTAATTGGATGATATATATATATACACACACACACACACACACACACACACATATATATGGTTTAGTTTGGGGTTTTTTAGGGCATGTATGATACTACAATAGTGGTAGGTAAATGTCATTATACAGTTTTCAAAATCCATAGAATGTACAACACCAAGAGTGAACCCTAATAAAAACCATGGACTTGGGGCACCTGGGTGGCTCAGTCATTAAGTGTCTGCCTTCGGCTCCGGTCATGGTCCCAGGGTCCTGGGATCGAGCCCTGCATTGGGCTCCCTGCTCGGCGGGAAGCCTGCTTCTCCCTCTCCCACTTGCTCTGCTTGTGTTCCCTCTCTCACTGTGTCTCTCTCTGTCAAATAAATAAATAAATAATCTTTGAAAAAAAAAAAAAAACATGGACTTAGGGTGATATGTCAATGTACTTTCCTTGTTTGAAACAAATGTGTCACTGTGATGAGGGATGTTGTTAGGGAAGTTTCTGGAAAGGGGGGACAGTAGGGACAGGGGGATGGAACTCTCTCTCTACTTCTACCTCAATTTTGCTTTAAACCTAAAACCACTCTAATAAAATAAAGTTTTCAAAAAGAATCTGTTGCAAGACACATTCAAAGATGAAAGGAATAAGGAGTATTTAAATGAATATGCAATAGGCAAAAAACTATTCCACAAGGGAGAAGAAAAGCCAGTTGAATCTCTACTGGATAGAAGAGAATGTGCCCGTCTGTCGTTATTCTGAACTCCTCTCAGTTATCTATAATGCAAAGAGTTCTAACTAGGCTTCGTGGAATCAGGCTCAAGTGACCCTGAAAGGTATCCTCTAGAATTTAAAAAAATTCACTGAGACACAAATATCATCCTACTCTGTTTCCTTGTTTCCTTTTATAGTTTCTACTGAGTTAATTCCAGGAGGGGAAACCAGTAAGTAGCTCATGCTGATTCACCTTTTCCTGACAGTCGGAATTAGAGGTGAACCCAATCTGCTTCAGTAACTTTTGCAAATTTATCATTATTTCTCTTCTATTCTTGACACCCTTTCTTGTTTTCCAGCAACATTATGGAATTTTTGTCAAATAAATAGAAAGTAATAGCAACGTTTTCCCATTCTTCCATGGCTCAGTAAGCCATGTTTAAAATAATCAAGTATTTTTTAAACTTTTTCACTTTTTAAAAAATGGAACACAATTATAAATATACTTTTTGGCATAATCTAATAATTTTGGATTTCCATTTTTTAAAGTACTCTGTTACTGCATTTAGATATAAAGACTTGCATACTTCACTTTAAATTTACATTGATAACATTAGATATTGTTTTAGGACTGAGAATATTTTACCTAAATAAGAATGGCTAAATATCTGAATGTTGTAAATTCTCAAATCTATTATCAACTTGCTATATTACATATTGAGTATCACCATTTGATGATTCAGTATTCTGCTTGATTGATTTAATGTCTTTTACAGTTACAGATTCTAAATATATATATATATATATAAACAAACTCAAAATACATATGTGTATAGGGGCGCCTGGATGGCTCAGTGGGTTAAAGTCGCTACCTTCGGCTGGGGTCATGATCCCAGGGTCCTGGGATCGAGACCCGCATCGGGCTCTCTGCTCTGTGGACAGCCTGCTTCCTCCTCTCTCTGCCTGCCTCTCTGCCTACTTGTGATCTCTGTCTATCAAATAAATAAATAAATAAATGAAATCTTTAAAAAATATATATATGTCTGTGTGTATATATGTATAGAATGTTAATGGTCTTTACTTGCTCACGCTTGTGGCTTTAGTCACTTATGTCCTATATTTTTATTTACTAAATCTGGCAATTCTTTTTAATTCCCATTTGTAAAAGGAATTACATAGGGTAATGACAAATACCGAACATAAACCCCAAGTGGCCTAACTCAATATAAATCTGTTTCTCACTTTTTTTTTAAGATTTTATTTATTTATTTGAGAGAGAGAGAGCATGAGAAGTGGGAGGGTCAGAGAGAGAAGCAGAGTCCCTGCAGAGCAGGGAGCCCAATGTGGGACTCGATCCTGGGACTCCAGGATCATGACCTGAGCCCAAGGCAGTTGCCTAACCAACTGAGCCACCCAGCTGTCCCTGTTTCTCACTTTTTAATGTCAGTATTTGTAGTTGGCAGGTGGCTTTTCTCCAGGTGGTCAATCAAGGACCCAATCTCCTCCCATTTGGTGGCTCTGCCATCTCAAGGGCCTTAGAGGGAATCCCTTGCATCCAACTGACAGGAAGAGAGAGAAGGATTAAAGCACACCCACTTCTTATCTGTCCTGACCCAGAAGTGACATAGTTTCTACTCATGAGTCATTGGTAGAAGCTAGTCATATGTCCCCACTTAGATTAAACAAAGGCTGACAAATATAATTCCTTGTTGAGTAGTGACTTCCCAGAGACAACTCCACATAATGAAATAGAGCTGACATTTTGGTAAAAAGTTAGTCATTTGTGCCTCAGTTTGAAACCAAAGGAAATAAACACAACAATATGCATAATATTTCTAATTTGATATATTCTTTAAGTATTCTGATAGGTATATCATAATCTCACTGGGGTTATAATTTATATTTCAGAATGAAATTAAGCCCCTTTTATGGTTGTTGACAATTTGGATATCTCCCACCCCCCACCTCTGCTTTTCTGCCATTTTTCATTGGGTTATTTCTTTGTTTGGATTTTTTAGTTTAAGCTGTAGGAGCATACGTACATGTGTGTTCTGAATACACGGAGTGTTTTGTCAGAAATAAACAGGAAAAAAAATGTCCTCCCCAGCTGTATACGTTGCCTTTTCAGTTGCTTAATGATGTTTAATAAAATCTTATTTATCTTTGAAATAAATAAATAAACACAACAATCACACTTAACCATTCCACTTTGTTCTCTGGAAAGACAAAACACTGAACAATACTTGGAGCCTTCCCTCTTTGCATAAGTGGCACAAAATCTGTGATATTTAATAGTAGAAATGAAGCTGGCCAAGTTGATGGTTTTGTGTGGAATCATCTTTCCTGATACAAAAAAAATCAGGATTATGTATCTACACCAATCTTTGTCAAAGATCTATCTTGAGATAGCAAGATAATAGGTGTGAATTGCTCTGAGAAATTCAGATGCCATTCACACATAAAATCAAAATCCAAGTGACAACTGCAGACTCCTCAGAGGATCCGTCTGCAGCAAAGACCACCAGCCACCAAACTCACCCTCACTGGCTTGTGACAGGAACGTTAGCCCTTGAAGGCATTAGCCCTTGAAGTCAGCCACAGGATTAACCACAGCCTTTGTGTCCTAACCTGTGAGTCTCTGTGAGTCCAGCTCCGAGGACTCAGTGCCTTTCTTGCTTGCTCCTGGTCTGAACTGAGATGAAGACATAGTTTTATATTTTCTGATTCTGTTGGCTATTTCCTGTGTCTTTGCCCAAGTTAGATTTCTACCCACTGCCTCTGACCTCCCCATTTGGTCCAGAATTCCACATTTCCCCTGCCTCCCTTTCAGGACTCATAAGGACCAGAGTAATACCACTTTTCTTGTAACTGGGTTCCTGGTCAAAGTTGCCATTACCCCACTCTTACCATTTCTCTTGGTAGCTTCAGTCCCTCTGCACACTGATATTCAGTCTATAGCCACTGTTGCTAAACTGCATTCTTTATAATTAAGTCTTTATAAAAGCATTCTCCAGACATATGGGAAATGATAGAAGGTCACCTCTTGCCCTCTATAACCCTAACAATGAGCTCCCATCTTACATGGAAGTGAAAATTGCTCAGACTCCTCAAGATCTAGCTTTCACACTTTTTCCCCCAAGGAGAAAATGGAATCAGTGTGTTTACTTTACTCTATGCCGCTCAAAGGAATTCCTCTCTCATTTTTCTTCTTTCATAAGAGTTTTAAGCATTCCAAAGAGATGAGCCTGCTCCATAAGCACTCATCTCTTTAGACCAAAACATTCCTCCCAATAGTAATGTAATCAAAATGTAGGTAAGTGTGTTTTTCATGAAAACACTTAAAAAGTAGACTCTTGCAACATTTCATGGTCCCTTGGCTAGTTTCTTACCTCTCTTGTCAAAAGCAGCTCATAATTCTTGTTACTTTTAAGACTCTCTCCTCTGTTGGTAGCTTCACTGAGGATTTTATTCTAGTTAACAGCCAGAGTGCTAGAAAGCCCTCCCTGACCTTCTTCACAGGCATAGATGAATTACCATTCTTCATCATCCAACATTTATTTGGTGCCTGTATGATGTCTGGCTCTATAGAAGGAAGAGCAGAGATTTACAAACATGTAAAATTTGCCTTTTGTTAGTGGTGCCTGATTCATAATCTACACAAATTATCTATGTGCTGAATGAATAATGAAATGAATGGAGAGAAGTATGGGATCTTCTGGGCTACTGTGTGCCATCTTCTTGCATTGAGGCTGACAACCCCACTGCTTAACCTTATTGTCCCGTTGGTTGGGGCTGTATTACCAGAGGGCAAATCTCCAAAATTTCAAGGGACTGCAATAAACAGCTTCAAACCCTAACAATAAAAAAGTATATATAGTCACTGAATAGAAACTTTGTTTCTACTTTGTTCATATGTAGTAATTCACATAAATTGTATACCACATACTGAAACATTTTCCAGCCATTTTTCTTAAGGAAAAGAAATTGTGTCTTGAGGTATGCTGTTTCTATAAATTGTTGAACTGAATACTATCACTTATTTTTTTTTTATTTTTATTTTTTTAAATTTACTTGGTAGGCAGAGATCACAAGTAGGTAGAGAAGCAGGCAGAGAGAGAGGAGGAAGCAGGCTCCCCACTGAGCAGAGAGCCCAATGCGGGGCTTGATCCCAGGACACTGAGATTATGACCTGAGCTGAAGGCAGAGGCTCAACCCACTGAGCCACCCAGGTGCCCCACTATCACTTATTTTACCTGGCATTATAATTGACCCTTGAACAACATAGGTTTAAACTGCACAGTCCACTTACATGTGGATTTTTTAAATAAATATCGTACAGTACTTTAAATATATTTTCTTTCTTACGATTTTCTTAACATTTTCTTTTCTCTAGCTTACTATATTGTAAGAATATACCACATAATACATATACCATACAAAGTATGCATATTAATCAACTATTTGTTATCAGTAAGCCTTCCCATCAACAGTAAACTATTCATAGTTAACTTTTTGGAAAGTCAGAAGTTATATGTGGACTTCTGACTGTGCAGGGGGTTGGCACCTCTAACCCCCATGTTGTACAAGAGTCAACTGTACTTTGAACAAATAAAAGTTATTATGTACTATGGAACAAAGACTGACAATGTTACCTTTTTTAAATTAGTTAAAACATATACCCAAGAAGTATACCTGTTGATTCACTGACACTGGGGCCAATGAGGCTATAATTGATTTCAGTGAATTAGAACTCAGCACTTCTCTAGATAGCAACCGTATAACTGGGTAGAGTTGTTACTTGATGTTCGCATTCAAAATGCAAGAACTGGGGGTGGGGGTTCTGTGTGGCTCAGTCAGTTAAGTGTCTGCCTTCAGCTCAGTCATGATTCCAGAGTCCTGGGATCAAGTTCCGCATCAGGCTCCCTGCTCAGTAGGGAACCTACATCTCCCTCTCCCTCTGCAGCTATCCCTACTTGTGTTCTCTTTCTCTCTGTCAAATAAATACATAAAATCTTAAAAAAAAAAAAAGAATAAAACTCACAAAAGAACAAAATGTAAGAATGAATTACATTACAATAGAGAAAGCAATTAAGAGCAATAGAATAATATTTGTTCACTAATATTAAACTATATCACAGCCAGGAAGAAATGTTTATGAGACAATGGAACAAAGACTGGAAATTTGCATCTAAAAGGAATACCTGCGGGGTGCCTGGGTGCCTCAGTCAATTAAGCATGGGATTCTTGATTTCAGCTCAGGTCATGATCTCAGAATCTTTTTTTTTTTTTTGCATTTATTATTATTATTTTTTATTAACATATAATGTATTATTAGCCCCAGGGGTACAGGTCTGTGAGTCACTAGGTTTACTCACTTCACAGCACTCACCATAGCACATACCTTCCCCAATGTCCATAACACCACCACCCTCTCCCTCCCTCCCTCTACCCCCCCTCGCCCCTCCACAACCCTCAGTTTGTTTTGTGAGATTAAGAGTCTCTTATGGTTTGTCTCCCTCCCGATCCCATCTTGTTTCATTTATTCTTTTCCTACCCCCCAACCCCCTCTCCATGTTGCTTCTTGACTTCCTCATATCAGGGAGACCATATGATAGTTGTCTTTCTCTGATTGACTTATTTCGCTAAGCATAATACCCTCTAGTTCCATCCACGTTGTCGCAATCAGCAAGATTTCATTTCTTTTGATGACTGCATAATATTCCATTGTGTCTATATATACCACATCTTCTTTATCCATTCATCTGTCGATGGACATCTAGGTTCTTTCCATAGTTTGGCTATTGTGGACATTGCTGCTATAAACATTTGGGTGCACATGCCCCTTCGGACCATGATCTCAGAGTCTTGAGCTCAAGCCCTGAAATGGGCTCCACACCCAGCAACACAGTCTGCTTGGGATTCTCTCTCTCTTCTTTTGCCCCTCCCCCCTACTTGTGTGCATGGGCATTCTCACTATCTCTCTCATGCACTCTCTCTCTAAAATAAATAAATAAGTAAAATCTTTAAAGAGAGTAAATGTAAAAACTCACCTACCATGAACATCATTTAGATTATCAGTGTTTATAGAATAAAGCTTAAACTGCTTATCTGAGTACACAAGGCACACTACACTCTGATCCCAGTTATTGGGTCCAGTACTGGTTCCACTTTCTCTTCTCTCTCAACTCCTGGCCACATAATTTAACAGATGATAAACCCACATGTATAGGCCAAGTATATAATTAGCATTTTAGTGCTTAACTCTTAAATACTAACATATAGACAAGGATCATCACACATTTAGGGAAAGCCACTAACATGAAAGAGACTCAAACAAATAAACAACAAGAGCAATTTAGAGTAAATAGAGACCATGCAGAGAACAGAAGAATATGTTAATTTTTTTGTTTTACTTGATTTCCTCAGAGACAGAAAAACAAACAAACAAACAAAAAACATAGGATACTATAAAAAATAAAATAATCAGAGAATAAGAAGAAGCAACTAGAAAAAAAAGAAAATAATTAAAAATCAGTAAAAGATCTGGAAGATAAAGCCATGGATATCTTTCAGAAAGTCATGCGAAGTAGATGAACAGATGGACTACAATAAAAAGAAAATTAAAGGCTCAGTTGGGAAGGCCCAACATCTGACTAACTTGCTCAGTGAAAGCAATGCTTTCATGGCTGCAAATTTTAGCACAGAATCACAATGCCTAGCACAGAGAAGGTGTTTAATAACTCTATTTGTTGAATAAATAAATGAATGCTCCAAAGAGAACGGAGAGCTAGCAATGGAAGCAAAAGAAGAACCAAACATTTCCAAAAATGAAGAACATCCATCCTATGAAACAGTCTCCAAAGTGATCAGCACAACTATTAAAAAAAAACAAAAACAAAAACCAACTTCACATAGCTGCTCATTATCATGCAATTTCAGAATCAGGTACAAAGTAAAAATCCTAAACCAAGAAAAAAAAATCAGGTCAAATACAAAGGATCAGAGACCAAAAGGGCTTGAACTTCTCAAAGAAATATTAGAAGCGAGAAGTCAAAAGAATCACATCTTCAAATTTTAAGAGAAAATTATTTCTTGGCCCAGTACTATAAACCCAATGGCAGGTAAGACATTTTTGTATGTGAAGGGTAACAGAAAATTCATCTCAAGTATTTTTTCTCAGTAAACTACTGGAAGTTTGTTCCACCAAAAGCAGGAGGTAAACCAAGGAAGAGTTGTACATGGACTCCAAAGTGGGATCCAACCTAAGGGGGTCACAATACGAAGTCCAGGTTGACAGCAGAAGGAGTTGTGGAGGTCTGGATGACAGTTGTTCAGCAAGCCTAAAGAGCAACCGGTCCAGATGGAAGCCAGGGATGGAGAATTCCAGCAAGAATGTCTCCAAGGGGTGCCTGGGTGGTTCAATTTGTTGAGCGACTGCCTTCGTTCAGCTCAGGTCACGATCCTAGAGTCCCAGGATCAAGTCCCACATCGGGCTCCCTGCTTGGCAAGGAGTCTGCTTCTCCCACTGACTTCTCTCCTCTCCTGCTTTCTCTCATTCTCTCTCTCTCTCTCAAGTAAGTAAAAAAAATCTTAAAAAAAAAAAAAAAGAACGTCTCCAAGAAAAAAAGGAGCAGTAGATTTGACAAGTAGGGCAACATGGAAAATTGTAGTTGCTAGAGAATGTGGAAAGACATAATATAAACTCAAAGAAAACTGAACAAAAATAATTAAGAAAATAAACTACATGTGAAAAGACATTAATTATGATGTAGTTGTGAAATACATTTACATAGTCATAAAACTAAAAACGTTGTCAATGCAGGGCACCTGGGTGACTCAGTCGGTTAAGCAGCTGCCTTCCACTCAGGTCATGATCGCAGGGTCCTGGGATCGAGTCCCATTTCAGGTTCCCTGCTCAACGGCGAGTCTGCTTCTCCTTCTCCCTTTGCTCCCCCCTCTTCTCGTTCTCTCTCTCTCAAATAAATAAATAAAATCTTAAAAAAACAAAGTAAAATAAAATAAAAACATTGACAATGCACTGAATGAAAATTTAACCAAAGTATGCTAGGAGAATGTGTAGAGGGAATTCGAGAACTAGAATCCTCGTTTTAGGACTAAAGGAGGGGGGAAGCTGTAGGGTGTGCCAAGAAAGTTAGGGAGAGATCACAGCTTTTTATTCTAAGCAATGGTTTATTATGTGACCTTCTAATCTATGTAAATGGATTGTTTTGTTCATACTGTTTAAAGCTAAATGAAAACATATTTTTTTTAAAAAGTGGTATAATGTAATTAGCACACTGGCAACACTAATATTTAAAAAATCGTATTTAATCACTGAATTTGGTATCTGTTAGACTTAGAAGTCAGAAGGTTCATTGAGCTTAGTCAGAAATGGCTTAGCTGGGGCACCTGGGTGGCTCAGTCATTAAGCAGCTGCCTTTGGCTCAGGTCTAGATCCCGGGGGTCCTGGGATGGAGCCCTGTGTTGGGCTCCCTGCTCAGCGGGAAGCCTGCTTCTCCATCTCCCACTCCCCCTGCTTGTGTTCCCTCTCTGCTGTGTCTCTCTCTGTTAAATAAATACAATCTTTGAAAAAAAAATGGCTTAGCCAAACAATTTTGAAATAGCTGTTTGTTTCCACATGCAGCTATCTGAAAAAGTACCAGTATGACAAGCAATGACACCACAAGCCCGTCTGGCAGAGGGCAGCGTTAACCTTGTTCAGTATAGAGCTGGGCAGCCTTCCACCACTTACTAACACTGTGGCCTTAGGCAAGTGACCTCATCTCTCCTGTCTTACTGATTTCATAAGCAAAATGGGGACAGTTCTGGTAGTTACTTCCTGTGTTGCTGTGCGGATTCTGAAAGTTACTTAATGGACAGCAAGAAGAACAGAACCAGGCATAAAGTAAGCATTCAATAAATTGTCAGTTACCATTTTTCATTATTCTAAAATACAAAAAAAAAAAATTCTACAAACCAACAGGAGTTTTACTAAATTCAAATACATATTTTATTTGGTAATTAGAAAGCCATTCATTTTCTTTTCTACCCCCATTATGTTAACCATACATTGGATTCTTTATTTTTTTCCCATTTTGTCCCACTGTCTTTCTTACTTCAACATTTCTTATATTATTGGGACAAATGTTAAGTCTTTGGTAAGTGAAAAGAAAATGGTTATGCTTAAGCCGAGATCCAGGCTTCAGCAAATAATAAGTAAATATTACTTAAACAAGCAATAAAGAAATAACTTTAATACCATTGAAGATAAGAGTACAATAAAACACTTGTTTTTTCAGATACAATGGGGAAAAATGGAATTAAACTCGTGTTGTGATTTTAAACTCATTTTTTTAAGTTAAACATTACAAGTGAAAATCATCTTGTGAGACTGCAATTCATTCATCAATGTTGAATACAAGCATTGAAACCTCTCCAGCTCTTAGCGCCATCCTGAACTGACAAGCTTCAAGATTGTCAGGTGAGTTTTAAACTAAGAGGAAGAGTTTCAAACACTGGCTGCTCTTCAGCACAGCAACCTACAGCAAATGGCACAACAAGCTTAAGGCCAACCTCCTGTTCTTAGACTCTGTCATTTGGGATGGTTGAGAGTACCTGTTCAACAGATATTGGTACCCTCAGCTCTATTTTTCATAAAGCTATATTTTCAACTGAGGAGGAAACAGAAGAACATTTTGGATTGGGGGCACGTGGAAGAAATGAGAATTTCCGAAACAAAATCCTCCTACTGTGCCAAAAAATATCCAAACCAAACAAAATTCCCCAACTCCTGTCCTAAAGAAAAATTCCCCTTTTCAATCAAATTCTAAAATATTCTAAAGGATGACTTTTGGTAAAGACTGCTTGAAATAGCATCTGAGTAAATCCACAGTTGCAGTACAATTGCATGTTAAGTGTAAGGGGAAATGCTTCCTTTTTTTTACATTTTTTTATGTTAAGTTAGCCACCATACAGTACATTATGAGTTTTTGATATAGTGTTCAGTGATTCATTAGTTGTGTATTACACGCAGTGCTCATTACAACACATGCCCCCCTTAATACCCATCACCCTGTTACTCCATCCCCCACCCCCTCCCTTCTGTAACCCTCAGTTTGTTTCCTGGATTCCATAATCTCTCATGGTTTGTCTCCCTCTCTGATTTCCCCTCTTAAGTTTTCCCTCCCTTCCTCTGTGGTCCTCTTCTATACTATTCCTTATGTTCCACCTATGAGTGACACCATATGATAATTGACTTTCTCTGCTTGACTTATTCCACCCAGCATAATCCCCTCCAGTTCTATCCACGTCAATGCAAATGGTGGGTATTCATCCTTTCTGATGGCTGAGTGATATTCCATTATAAATATGAAGTAAATACCAAGGAACAAACCTAACCAAAGAGGTAAAGGATCCATACTCTAAAAACTACAGAACATTCTTGTTCTCTAGTTACTTCCAATAGGATCCTCATATCCAGTTTTGGCTTCTAAATAACATCTCTATATCGAGGAGTTCCACCCTGTACCTCTTACTCACATCCCTTCCCTGGTGTCTCAATCGGTGATGACAGGCATTTTAACTTACCAGGCCCAAGAGAACTTTGTATCCTCCATTTCCATCTATCATTTCCCCATCTTTGTACATGATACTATCAAACCCTCGTTGCCCTAGCCAAAAACTAGGAATGGTATTTAATCCCTGTCTTTTCCTCATAGCCCACACCCAATCTAGTAACAAGTCTATCAGTTCTGTCATATTTATAGATATATAGAGATATTCACTCTCTCTATATATAGCCTGGAGCTGGCTTCTTCTCCCTCTCTTTTGCTGAAACTCTGACCCAAACCATAATTTTCCCTCACCTGAACTGTTCCAGAAACCTCCCAAATGGTTTCCTTGCTTTCACTGTAGCTGCCCCAAAGCCAATTTTTATGGTTCTGCTGTCAGAATGATCTAAGAATGCACATAAAATTATATCACTCCTCCGCTTAAAACTCTCTGGTGGATTCCTATCACACAAAATATAAAATCCAAAGTTCTTATTATGGCCTATAACGCCTTCTATGATCTGCCCTCTTCGTACCTCTCCAAGCTAATCTTCTGATGACTCTCCTCTCACTTACGCTAGCTGACATTCTGTTCTCTGAACACTGCAAGTTCATTCCTGCCTCTGGGGTTTGACTTTTGTTATTCCTTACACATAACATTTTCTTCACCCTGATCTTAGCAATGTTTTCTTTCTTCATTTCATTTGGATATTTTTGATCAAACGTTAACTCATCAAGAGGTGTTCCATAATTATATAAAAGAGTATTTCCCCAAGCACACTCAATATCCCCATTCTTTCCTCATTTTACTTCATAACAATTATCACACATTTTGGCCTTGTATTATACACACACACACACACACACACACAAAGGCAGTCCGTACCTCACACACTTCTAATATTGCATGGGGTTCAGTCACCATGCTTCAATCACAAACACCAGTCCCTCAACAACATAGTTCAAATTTTAGTTACCATAATAGATGAATTGTAAGTAATTGTAAAAAATGCAAACTTTGCTGTCAGCCCTTCAGTCCACAAATCACTACATAAAGAACAGATGTAGATGATAATCAGTAACTGATCACATCATTCTGTTTAAATCTGTCCGTGATTGGTAATGGTGTGTCTGTTATCCAGTTTTCATCCACAGAAGCAAAGCACAGACTTGTGATGTTTCCTTGTCTCCCACTGATAAATACATGCTCTATTTTATAAAAACGGATAAGTGAAAGAGAGATAAAAAAATGTATTAGAGATCAAAAAATGACAACCCTGGAAGTGAAACTGAATCAAATGTAAATGAGGTTATAGAAGAAATAGTCAACGGTGGGAATGTAGACAGTGCCACCATTCAGGAAACTTGATAAGCTCACAGAGGAACTTTTGATATAAATGAGAAAAGCAGTTCTGAAAGAAAAGGTGATGATGTCCCAGAAGTCACCCTTGTCAAAAACTTCCTCT
This sequence comes from Taxidea taxus jeffersonii, assembly GCA_003697995.1. Lineage (NCBI taxonomy): Eukaryota > Metazoa > Chordata > Mammalia > Carnivora > Mustelidae > Taxidea > Taxidea taxus. The sequence continues at coordinate 32,895 of ML104600.1, read as the reverse complement.
TAACATTACTCTCAGAGATATTTTATGACATTAAAGGCACACAGATTAAAATACTGGAAGCTGATCTAAACTTAGAAAGGAGTATGACAATTTGTCAATACGTAAGAAGATGTTCACTGTATATCATAGGTTAACAATGAGAAGAAGGCAAGCACTGTGCAAAAGAGTTCTGATACCTTTTTTTCCCATAAAATAACACTATTTAGGATCACTTTAAATAAAATTAAATGCTTAAGTATAAAATCAACAAACATGTATGGGAGCTCATGCTCAAATTGCAAAACACAGGATGCCCGGGTGGCTCAGTTGTAGGAGTCCAGCTCTTGGTTTCAGCTCAGGTCATCATCTCAATGTTGTGAGATCAAGCCTTGCATCAGGTTCCATGATGAGGCATGCAGTCTGCTTAAGATTCTCTCTCCCGTTCCCTCTGCTCCTCCTTAAAGAAAAGCAATCTTTCTTTATCTCTCTCAAAAAAAAATTTTTAATTACAAAATGCTGATGAAATAAATGACATAAATAAATAGAGAGACACATCTTGCTTATGGATTGGCAAACTCAACATACTAAAGGTCTTAATTGTCCCCAAATTGGTATACAGTGTTAATATAATTCCTATGTAGACATTGACAATCTTACTCTAAAATTTATGTGGAAAATTATAGCGCCTAGAATAGCTAAAATAGTCCTGATGAAGAAGAATAAAGTAAGGAGAAAATCATTCTATCTCATAATATGGCTTACTGTATACCCACAATAATCAAGTCAGTGTGGTATTGGTGGAGGCAAAGACAGGAGCTCAAAGCCAAAGAACAGAGAACCCCAAAATAGACACACAAAATATGTAGCTGACTTTTGACAAGGAGGCAAGTGAAATTCAATGGAAGAAGGAGAGCCATTTACACACACACATCCCAGTGTTGGAGCAACTGGACATCTTTAGTCAGAAAAAAAAAAAAAAAAGAAAGAGAGAAAACAAGGAGCCTTGATTAAGGTTCACACACCTCTTTACACAAAATTTTACTCAAAATGATCACAGACTTAAATGTAAAACAGCCTTTAGGGGGGAAAAACCTCACATTTTAGAAATAAACTTTGGAGGAAATCCATGAGATCTAGAACTAAGCAAATAGTCTGACAGCAAACACATGATCTGCAGAAAGAAAAATTGGTAAAATGAACTTGCTTAAAATTAAAAATGGCTGCTCTGTGAAAGACCCTTGTAAGAGGATGAAAAGACAAACTACAGTGGGAGACAATATCCAATAAAGGACTAGTCCCTACACATACGAAGAATTCCCAAAAGTGAACAGGAAAGAAACAAAAAATCCAAACAGAAAACAGACCAAAGACATGAAGAGATACTTCACCAAAACAGCTACACAGATGACAAAGAGGCACATGACAAGATGCTCAGCATCATTAGCTGTTAAAGACATAAATTAAACCACAATGAGATATCACTACAAAATAAAGAATGGCCAAAATTTAAAAAGTAACAACATCAAATGCTGATGAGGATGTAGGGAATTTGCATCACTCATACTCTACTGCTGGAAATGTAAAAATGGTACAGACTAGAAAACAGGTTAGCAGTTTCTTGAAATCAAACTTACTGTTACCGCATGACCCAGCAATTGTGCTCTGGAGCACTAAGGCCACAGAAATGAAAGTTTACATTCACTGGAAAGCCACTACTCTAATGTTCATGACAGCTTTATTAACAATAGCCCCAAACCAGAAACCACCTCCAATAGGAAGTAAGAACCACTGGTAGAGGTAAAACTTAGATGAATCTCAGAGGAATTAGCGTAAGTAAAACATTCCAATCTCAAAAGTTACATGCTGTGTGATTCCATTTATATCACATACTTGATGGGACAAAATTATAAAGGTGGAGAGCAGATTTGTGGTTTCCAGGGACTAGGGATGGGGGAGATGCTTGTGGGTATAAAAAGGCAACATGAGACATCTCCATGGTAAAAGAAGTGTTTCCGACTGCAGGGGTGGATATACAAAACTACACCCGGGATAAAATTGCCTGGAAAGAAATGCACACACATACATGCACACACATGCACAAACACACCTGCACACACACAAATCAGTAAAACTGGGAAATCTGAATGAGATCTGTGAGTTGTATCAATGCCAATTTCCTATGCCAATAACATACTATAATTTTGCAAGCTGTGATCATTGGAGAATACTGAATACATGGTACATGGAATCTCTCCATATTACTTCTTAAAATTGCTTGTGGCCCTATGATTATCTCAAAATAAAGTTTTATTAAAACAAAAAGACTTGTATACATAATCTCATGTGGCCTTGTTTATATGAGTCCCAAACTGGGAATAACCCAAATGCTCATCAATGGGAGAATGGAGAAACAACTTATGGTAGAGTGATATGATGAAATCTCACTCAGAAGTAGAAATGAAGAAATTGTTTATACATATGACACCACAGATAATCTCACAAACATTATTTTGAATGAAAGAAGTCAGTATTTCATTTACATAAAGTTCTACAGCAAACAGAACCAATCTATTGTGCTCAAAATTAGATCAGTGGATGCCTGAATAAAAAAGACGGGTAAAAGTGATTGCAAAGGGACACGAGGGAGTGTTCTGAGATGATGGAAATACTTTGCATCTTGATTAGTGTGGTTATGTGGTATACACATTAGTCAAAACCACAAAACTGTATTCTTAAGATCTGAGTTTTTTACTATATGCAAGTTATACTTCAATAAGTTATTTTAAAAACTAAGTATGCACATGGATGTAGGACAGATAGAAAAGGAGATTAGGAAATTGAGAATAGAAGCAATGAAGTATTAGGGGAGGTCCTGGTGCTGGCATCTTAGATGCTGGTTAGATGGCCTTAAAGGGCAGGCTACCCCAGTCCGGGAAAGAATATGCATTGTTTATAATACCCAAGACTTGGAAGCAATCTAAGTGTCCATCAAGGGATGAATGGATAAAGAGTGTTATACATGCACACACATTCAGCCACAAAAAAGAAAGCAATCCTGCCTTTTATGACAGGATTTTATTGATCTTAAGGACTATGCTGCATAAAATATGTGAGACAAAGAAAGACTAATACTGTATGACCTCACTTATATGTGTAATCTAAAAATATCAAACTCAGAGAAACATAAAGTAGAATGGTGGTTGGTTACCAGGGGCTGAGGGTTTGGGGAAATGGAGATATGTCAGTCAAAGAGTACAAACTTTGGGAGGGAGACAAACCAAAAGAGACTCTTAATGTCATAAAACAAACTGAGGGGGGTGGGGGGAAGAGGGGTTGGGTGAGGGTGGTGGGGTTACATCATATGTTTAAATAAAGCTTAAATAAAGTAAAAAAAAAAAGAGTACAAACTTTTAGTTATAAAATGAGTAAGTTCTGGGGATCTAACTTAGAGCATGGTGACTATAGTTAACAATTAGTGAAAGCTGCTACAACAGTAGAGCTTTAATGTTCTCACTGTCACAACAACAAAATGCGAAATGCCTGGGTGGCTTAGTCGGTTAAGCGTCTGCCTTTGACTCAGGTCATGATCCCGGGATCCTAGGATCAAGTCCCACATCAGGATCCTTGCTCAGTGGAGAGCCTGCTTCTCCCCCTGCTTGTGTGAACTCCCTCTCTTGCTCTCTTTCTGACAAATAAGTAAATAAAATCTTTTAAAAACAACAAGAAAATGCTAATTATATGAGGTAAAGGATGCATTAACTTATTGTGGTAAACATCTTGTAATAGATATGTGTATCAGATCATCACACTGTACACCTTAAATTTACCAAGTGTTATATCTCAATTACATTTCAATAAAGCTGAAGGGGGAAAAAAAAACAAGCCAAGAAATCAGTGAGAGATAAAGCCTCTTTCCTGTTATCTTTCTATGACATAGGGCATGTGGGAAAATGGAAACCTTAACACCTACAGTTCAGTGAAATATTGTTGATGGTGACATAATTTGCACAGGTTTTAATTTGTATTTTTCCACATATACTAAATCAGTGTTACGTTTAAGGTTTAAATAAACAAATAAACTTGTCAATTCAGAACACATCTAACTAACACTCTCTCCCTTGACTATGCGCTTTTGACTACCAAGCATTTTGAAAGAATCAACAAATAGATGGGGAGACTAAATGACATGGAAAATAGTGATTGGTGGCTTTGATATCCATACCTGGCAGGAGTGACATAGATGCAAAAACGTTGAAGTATATGCTAGAGAAAATTAGGTTTAAAAGATGAAGCTATCAGCCCTTTGTTAATGGCCTTCAACTGCCTCAATTTGTGCAGTGTTTTTCAAGCAACAGAATGTGTTTCTAACACACATACTCCAGCAGCACACCATAGCTTAGGAGGGAAACCTGGTAAGGATACAAACAGCTCTCTACCTTTTACATCTTCTGGAACTGGCACTGAATTCTGATGCCCAGATACTTGGAATCTCCAACTAGCCTGAAGAGAAGTCAATTCTATGAAATAGCACCTCCATATTAATTTAAAAAAAAAGACATGGGGAAAATATGTCTGAGATGATGAGTATAAAGACAGCATTTAGTTATTCTGCAGTTGGTTATTTAGAGGATCAATTTTTCACCCTAAAAGCAGTACACAAAGCTCTTTCTGATTTATTTTTCTGCTAAACCTCTTCTTTTTAGACATTTATATTCTACAGATATTGACTTTCTAATCTCTTCCCATTCAAAATTGGGAGGAAATCTACCAAGGGCATTTCCATATGGAACCCAGGAAAGAGCTGAGCTATTGAAACCTGTAATACATGACCCTTACAGCTATCTCCTGTCCAGTTTCCTTACTGGAAAACAGAGATAAAAATAATTACTTCCTTATTCTCTTGACAAGACTGGAGGATCAAATAAAATGCAAAGCATGTTCCATGTATTAAGTATTGTATAAGTACTATTTCACACATATTTGGGGGAAAATTTGACAAAAGAGATAGATTTATCATACAGATACTTGATAAAGTTTGAGAATTCACATTTGTTTTGACAACATAAGCAACGAAATACAAATAAAACTCTTCCAGGGACTAAAATTCAGAAATCTTCAAAATTCCAAAAGAGCTGAAAATTAACTTATATTTGGTTTTACAGAGTGTGATAATGGAGTGAAACCAGCATGAAACACAAAGTGTTGTACAATTAACTATCTCCCAGCTAGTTTATGAATTTCCACAAGTTTATTACAAGTTATTTGATCCTGAAGATCAAAGTACATAGTAGACAGAAATAAAGATAAATCATTAGGTAAATGTTCTCTATTCTTTCCATTTTACTTTTCATAATGAAATCATAAAATCTACTCATTATGATATATTAAGATATGCCAGGGAACATTATTTAAATATCTGTACAAAGGGTTCACATTAAAAATGTCTGTGTTCAAACTAAAACCTAATTTAAGCAGAATGACACTTTTCTAAACCTTCTAAATGTCCCTAGGTTTCAAAAAGCAGCTTCATAATACTGACAAAAATACAACAGTATATGCCAATCTACACATCGCTTCTTATTCTACATATGAATCGGAAAAGTAGGCCATTAATCTAAGAAGCCATCTGCCAGAGTCTTCATCCTTTTACCGAGAGGAGAAATTTTTTATTCTCTACCCTTTCACCTTCTCATTTAATTCATGGCTCTCAGTTATGATCCCTATGAATTGTTTTCCTTTGCTTCATTTTTTTCAAACATTTTTAGAAAGATAAAAGTAAAAATACTGGTTTGCCTGAAAATATTTTATCTACTATTGTTTTTCAAATGATCAGTGTATGTCACTAACAACCAAGAAGAATCTATGCTTCTTAAACCAACTCCAACCCCTGCTCCAAGTTACATTATTATAGTTGAATAATCCATTGTCTTTCCCTTCTATTGCTTAAAAAGTTTTTCCTAGGCTAAGTTTTTTAAAGGGATTTGTGCTTTGGGAATCAAATTCCAAGTAGCTATGGTGAAAATAAAGGTCTTCATTTTCTAGACAAATTCCAAACTTTGAAATCAATTTCTTTTTATGCAACTTTACTTCCCAGTTATTGATATAGTTAGTTACTGTGCAACCAGTCAGAATCCTACTTATATAACCAATATTCTAAAAATTAGATAAACTGAAAATTTTAACTTTTTTCTCTACAGCACAATTTTCCCTAACACCCATATTCAATTCTACCCAAAACTGTGTGCATAGAGAGAATATGCCCAAGGAATGAAAAAAAGCTTTTATGTCAACCTAAATGAAGTAATTAAAAACATAAATAGTAAAAGAGGCATATGTTTTGTGTTGGCAAGTCTGTTCCCATGGGTGATGAATAATGTATGTGTAACCACATTCATAATACCGTACGCAAATAATTAGACATATTTTTCCTTTATGATATTGAGAATTTCTATTTCAGCCTATTTTCATTTTTCCCCTGGCTTCCAGGAAGCTCAGAGTCAAATAAATCAGCTACTCATTACATAACTATATTAGCCTCTTGAACAAATTTGCTTCCTTTTCTTTCCCAAGTTGTAGAGTAATGTCTATTAAAATTCATTAGCTTTACTGTATCTATATTATATATCAAATTCTTTTTCAAAGATCTTTTAGGGAACTGGTAGGATACAATGCAAGTGCATACACATGTACACACATGTTAAAATCAAGGGTGTAAGTTTTGATTTTAGTAAAAATTAACATAAGTTGACAAATACTCTTACGTGTCTTGAAAAACCATTTAAAACCACATTCCATAGAAGAGTACATTTTATTTTAGCTTACATATGTGCCATTTTCAGGCCTCCTGAGAGGGCTGGGAGACCTTTCATTAAAGACTATCAAAGGACTTAAGAGCACAAAGGCTGTTTGTATCAATATGGGAACCAAGATCTATAAAAGCCTATCACGGTTCCAGTGACATTTCTTTCCTATTTTTCCACATCAGCAGGAATATCTTAAGTGAATGAACTGCTCTTTGCTGGTGAGCTCTTCTAACAGTGAGTAGGCTAGGTGAGAAACCAGAAAATAAAGAATTCTCAAATGAAAGCATATAACATTTCACAAGTTATTTTCCTTGAGCCTGAGAAGAAGGGTCATTTCTTTTCCTCAAAACTGTTCAAAGTTGTACCCTAATCAAAGTTAGTGGGCAAAAAAATTATGCTCTAGTAATCTCAATATATTAAAAAATTATGTTAATCATGGTTAAAATTTAATAAACAGCTGAAGACAGTTACCAAGCAAATAAGTAATTGTATCATTGATCACCAAATTACAGGCAAACATCTCGTGTACTTTTTATAATATTCAAGGCCTTTTTGACTATGTGCATCCAACCACAGCTGCCTTATTTTCACCTGAAGACAACTATTTTTGAGTCCATGAAACTACTTACTATTAATATATTTTGTATTTGCATACCGTTTTTCTGTTTACAAAGGATTTTCATTCATAGATGACCTCACTCATACCTCACCATTCTGGGAGTTCAGATTACATTTACATAAAAAGCAGAGGAATGAAGTTCACAAGGAGATCAAATATACAAACCATTAAATCTGGCTGATTAAGGCCCTAGGATTTAAATATTTTGAAAGATCTGCAAATCCAACACTTTATCAAGTTCACTGAAAAGTTTTTATTATGTAATACCTGCATGGATTAATGTGCTCTAAGATAAACTATAAGGCATTAATATGGATAAACATACCAGGAACATAGAGGTAGAGAATAAAGACATAATAAATGTACCTAACTTCAGGAAAAAAATTTAGTCTTTCATCATCAAGCTCAGATGAATGAGAAGTAAATTTATCACTTAGTTTTTTGGTTCAAGATAATAATAAGAGAGGCTTTAATTTATGTAATCCCTACTAGAACCGTGTGAGGGAGGCACTATCATCAGTCCATTTTATACATGGGGAAACTCTGGAATGGAGATGAAGAAACATCAGCCAAGATCACACCCGTAAGAAGTGGCCAGGATGAGAATAAATGAAACAAGATGGGATCGGGAGGGAGACAAACCAAAAGAGACTCTTAATGTCATAAAACAAACTGAGGGGGGCAGGGGGGAGGGGTGTAGGGAGAGGGTGGTGGAGTTACATTATATGTTTACAAAAGAGTAAACATTTTTAAAAAATAAATAAATAAATAAATAAATAAAAGAAGTGGCCAGGATGAGATGCAAACCCAGGTACTCTGGCTCCCTACAGTTTGCCCCTAACCCAACTCTTCTGCCATATGAAGTTGTCTATTACTGTAAACAGGAATTTGAAACTGTGTGAAGGAAAGGGGAGGGCAAGGTTTATCTTATGATCAGATGGTAGCCAGAAGCATGATTTGAGAACAAGACAAGAATGACACCTCTTTAAAATATTCACCTCACTTACTTTCCACCATTAGAAGTTTCCTTCTTAGGATTTGTTTTCAAAAATCTTCTATTTGATGCAGGAATTCAGGGACATGAACAGTCACTATCCATTCAACTAAAATCATGGAGATAATAATGATTCTTATGACACACACATGAAAAAACAAAGACATAAATATAAACCATGTCCAGGGTCATACCAAGACCTGAACCCATCAAGAGGAAAGAATAACCGAAATAGCCCATTCTACATTTGGTCTGGGAACCAGGGCAGAAAGTGGACGGCATGGAGAGGAACCTTCCAAACACGAAGAGGAACCTTCGGAACACACAGAAAAGTACCCAAAGAAACAAGATCCTGGCCACAAGCAAGGTCATTGATCAAATGAGGCCAGAGGCATAAAAGGGAAAATGCAGGCCTTAAGGCTTTAAAACTGGGAACAGAGACCTTAGCAATAAGAAACTGCTGGAGAGCTTTCAGAAAACATTCAAAACAGAAAGGCAGATTGGCTACTTTGGCACCAGCAAGAGAAGTACAAAGTGGATTTGAGCCAAGCCTACAAGACCTTGAATCCCAAGACTAGAAAGATGGCAGACAACCAAAGTGCGGGACGTAGCACCAAGAGCATCCTTATTCATAGCACATTCTAGAATACACTCCAGGGATTCAGAAGGACAGATGACAGAGAAGTTCTTGCTTATGACATTTCCAGGAAAGATCTGGGACACAGTAGCCTCACAGAGTTTTGAGTTTTGCCCCAGAGGTAGCTTGACTGGTAGAGACAATTTTAATACACACTATCTGCCTTCCTTTTACCATGGAAGCTCAGATGGATGCAGAAATTTAAAAAAAAAAATCACTCTTTTTTATTTTAAAGTAAGTTCCATGCCCCGAGTGAAGCTGATGCAGGGCTCGAACTCATGACCCTGAGATCAGGACCTGAGCTGAGATCAAGAGTTAGAAGTTTAACAGACTGAGCCACCCAGGCACCCCACAAAAAATTCCCTCTTAAAAAAAGAATGAGATAATATTTCATATTTATTTCTGATAGAAGAGAGAGAAGGAGAAAGAGACAAAGAGAAGCTATTGTGACAGAAGACAAAAGGAAATAAAAAGTAGATGTTCAGCAATGGTGGGGAGCATAGGAAATGGAGCTCCCTGGTCAGCATGTTCCTAGAAACGGCCTCTCTACTAGTGACCTACATTTTTTTTTAAAGATTTTATTTATTTATTTGACTGAGATCACAAGCAGGCAGAGAGGCAGGTGAGGGTGGGGGGGAAGCAGGCTCCCTGCTGAGCTGGGAGCCCGATGTGGGGCTTGATCCCAGGACCCCAAGATCATGACCTGAGCCAAAGGCAGAGGCTTTAACCCACTGAGCCACCAAGGCACCCCATGACCTACATTTTTTGAGAAGGAAAGAGAGAATTAAAGAATCACACAAAGTCAGAAAAGAAAAGGAGGGACCAGAAAGCAGTTCAGGAGCAGACAGTACATTAAATACCAATTTGACAGGCAGACACTATAAAGAGGTTTGGATCCAAATAACCAGTTAACGGAGCAATGGGGCTTTCTGAAATAAATGGCACATGGAAGAGTGGGCATTAAATGATGACACTCAGAAATAAATAATAATTCCCAGACTCAGATTTCAATGGTAGCAGTATGGCTCATTGTGGGAAGAACATTTTATGTATATAAAAGTTAGAGGGAGGGATGCCTGGGTGGCTCATTTGGTTAAGTGGCTGCCTTGGGCTCAGGTCATGATCCCAGGGGTCTAGGATCAAGCCCCACATCAGGCTCCCTGCTCAGCAGGAAGCCTGCTTCCCCTCTCTCACTTCCCCTGCTTATGTTCCCTCTCTCAATGTCTCTCTCTGATAAATAAAATCTTTTTTTTTATTTAAGCTTTTTTTATTTAAACATATAATGTAACCCCACCACCCTCTCCCAACCCCTCTCCCCCCCCACCCCCCTCAGTTTGTTTTATGACATTAAGAGTCTCTTTTGGTTTGTCTCCCTCCCGATCCCATCTTGTTTCATTTTTTCTTTTCCTACCACCTTAACCCCCACCTCCGTTGCATCTCCACTTCCTCATATCAGGGAGATCATGTGATAGTTGTCTTTCTCCAGTTGACTTATTTCGCTAAGCATAATATGCTCTAGTTCCATCCATGTCGTCGCAAATGGTAAGATTTCATTTCTTTTGATGGCTTGGTTTCATTGAGTCTGCTTTTTCTTCCATTCGCTTTTTTTTTTTAAATCAAGAGTACCAAACCAGAGGAACTTCAAAAAAAGTCTCTCAGATTGATGCTGCTCCTGATTACTGGTTTATTGTTTTGGCACTACAGCTTATTGAGTAGCTGACCATTGTTTATTTCAACGTTCCCATGTTCACTAGTAAGAAAACTATGTAATTCCAACCCAAATCTTAATTTCCAATATATTGCTTTTCTTCCATCCCCCTTGTATAGAGGGCTATAGTTTGTTGTTGAGGTAATTAAACTGAGCAGGAACAAGATGTTTTTCACAAGACCCACTTTTAAAATTTAATACTTGTAATATCCATAAGATTAGATCTGCACAAGCAAATTAATTTAGCAATTTAAAAGTATCTACCAAACATCTTGCTCTATAATAGAGCAATCTCTATAACACTCTACTACTCAGTAGTTACCCGACAGAAATCTCCACATAGGTGGGCACAATGAAGCATGCCCAAAACTGTTCAACACAGGCTAGAGGTTTAAGGGCAAAAGCTGGAAGCAAAATAATTGATTGCCTAACAGACAATTGTTAAATAGGGATGGATCCTGTGTAGCAGTTAAAAACAATGAGGTAAATCGTTATGGACTAACATAGTAAGATCTCTAACACATGTTAATGGAAAGAACAAAGTAGTGCTATATGTGTAGTAAGACACCAGTTATATAGAAATATCACACACTCAAAACACAAATGTATTTACATAGGGATCACTCTTATCTATTGACATGTATACTACATATACATAACACATATATATATATATATGTGTAATGCATAGGGATTGGGGCTGGGAAAGTATTCAAAGGAATCTTTGTCCCATTTGCTTATTTCTATAAAAATAATGAATTTGGGGCACCTGGGTGGCTCAGTCATTAAGCAGCTGCCTTCGGCCCAGGTCATGATTCCAGGGTCCTGGGATGGAGCCTACATCAGGCTCCCTGCTCAGCAGGAATCCTACTTCTCCCTTTCCCACCCCCCTCCTTGTGTTCTCTCTCTCTCTCTCTGTGTCATTTTCTCTCTCTCTGTGTCAAATAAATAAATAAAATCTTAAAAAAAGATAAGTAATGAATTTCTACATTAGTTGTATAATTTTAAAATATAGCTTTTAAAATTTTTACACAAAAAATAAAATATACCTTCAATTTGCCATAAATTAATTTGCTGCATTTAATTTTTAACCAACTTATTAAAGTTAGCTAGCCTGTAATTTTTTGAATTTTAGATTTTGATAAGTGGAGGAGGCTCTACGCAGATGGAATAGGGAGATAATGGGAAATCTCTGTACTTTCCTCTCAATTTTGTTGTAAAGCTGTAACTGTCATTAATGACAATAACAACAACAAAATACAAAAGGGCATGAAATGGAAAGTTTTCCTCTCCTTTTCCAGAAACTGTGAATAGGAAGTTTCTTTCTTATTGTTACTACTTTTTTCCCCTAATTTTCTGATAGTTAATTGAAGATACTGCTATTTTGAGTTCTATCATCTAATATTAGGATAAAAATCTGATTCATATTTCCAACATTCCTCGGTAGGTAAAATACCATTTATTTTCATTGGAAGATATTCAGACTTTCCCTTATTCTCAGGGTTAGGGAATTTTTCCTAGGAAGTATCCAAACTAATTTCTCCTAAGTGTTTTGTTTTTGTTTTCCATGTATCTTGTTTGACATTTACTGGACTCCTTCAAAATTAAGAATTAACTTTTCTTAAACCTAAAGAAATTTTCTTCTACTAATTCTTTGATTTTTTTCCCTCTGCTCCACAGCCCCTATCCTCCACTTTGCAATCCTGGGCTAATGTTTAGTTAGCATCAATTCTGACTGGATAGCTTTCCAGTCTGACCAATCTATGCCTATGCCACACCATGGGTTAAATATTTTGAATGGTACTTTTAACTAGATTTATCCTTTGATTCATTAAAGACTAATGATTTCATATATTTTCCATTTCTGTGATAGGTTTCTTCAGTGGATGAAAGATATGTTCACCTGGAACCTCAAAATATAAACTTGACTTGATTTCAAACTCCTAGTTTCCAGAACCGTGAAGGAATAGAATTCTGTTTTGTCAGCATTGACTTTGTAGTAATTTATTCTTAGGAAATTTATATAGTTTCCTTGGCTTTATCTTTCAGATTCTTACTTTATTTTCAACTACAAGTAACTTGTGACTCACTCAATTCAAATTTTATTATAATTTATTTCTATATAAATTTCCAGCTTATTTTCTTAATTTTATCATATCACATTTGCCTTACCTTATAGATATAAAAAAATTAGAAAATATTAATTGAACATTCTTCATTTGTATTTTATTTTCTAACTTCTCTTTTTTGGTCTAGAATCATTCCTACTGATTCATCTTTCATTTTGCTGCCCTTCCAAGCATATAGTAATATTTTGTGTCCATTTATGTTTATGAGTCACAGAATCTATTGGTTAGCATCAATACTGAAATTTATTCTATGTTGTATCTGTTTTCCCATATTGTGTCCTCTTTGTGCTGATGTATGTAAGTCCGTGTGTGTGTGTGTGTGTGTGTGTGTGTGTGTTAAGGCAAAGGGAAGCTGACACAGGTACTTAGGCTGCCATATTGAACTGGAAGTTCATGTTATGTTATTTTATTTTCTCCATAAATTATAAATTTCTGAAGAACAAGGATTTCTGTTTTTATTTACATCTCCTGAAGAAATTAGTATAAATGCACACTTTAAAGATTAATTGAGGGGCTCCTGGGTGGCTCGGTGGATTAAAGCCTCTGCCTTTGGTTCAGGTCATGGTCCTGGGGTCCTGGGATCGAGCCCCTCCTCAGGCTCTCTGCTCAGCGGCGAGCCTGCTTCCCTTCTTCTCTCTCTGCCTGCCTCTCTGCCTACTTGTGATCTCTGTCTGTCAAATAAATAATAAATAAAATCTAAAAAAAATAATTGAATAAATGAATTGCTAAGGAAGTGAATGAGTGAGTTAAAGAAAGCCAGTAAAACAATGTTAAAAGCTAACCTGCCCAAGTGAAGGAAAAACTCAACACTTTCACTCTTTAAGAAAAAAAACATCAGAAGTGAATTGTGACTTAATATGCAAGCAAGTAAAAATCATTAATCTTCAGCTTTCAATTAACATGCCATCTTACTAAAAAATTTATATCACTGGATCAGATAGTTCACAATCTCTTTTCTCCTGAAGGATATTCAATATTTATCATTTTAGATCTTGTATGTCCAGGACATAGTTTTATTAGAATTTTGCAAATGCACAGATTGCTAACTACACAAACAGATATACATCAATTTGTGCTTTGCAAATGCATTCCTGCTTATGCAAATCCACTGAGTTCTGTGCTTGAAAATCACATGACAGGTTACATGGAATTATCTGTGAGGGCTCTGTGATCTTTAAGACTTGAATTCAAAATTGGACATTTTCTAAATTGAATAAAGTCTTTTAAAAAGTTAATCAAAATCAGTTTCTTCCATTCCTTTATGACTTATAACCCTATAAGCCAGAAGCAGAAAGATTTTATTTATTTATCAGAGAGAGAAAGAGCATATGAGCACAGGCAGACAGAGGCAGAGGGAGAAGCAGGCTCCCCGCCAAGCAAGGAGCCCGATGCGGGACTCGATCCCAGGACACTGGGATCATGACCTGAGCCAAAGGCAGCTGCTTAACCAACTGAGCCACCCAGGCGTCCCCAGAAGCAGAAAAAAGGAGAGGATTATAAGATAGGATCGGGAGGGAGACAAACCAAAAGAGACTCTTAATGTCGTAAAACAAACTGAGGGGGGTGGGGGGGGAGAGGTGTTGGGAGAGGGTTACATTATATGTTTAAATAAAAATAAAAATTTAAAAAAAGGAAAAAAAAAAGGAGAGGATTAGCTTACTGGAGACATTTAAGCCCGTATTAGAGAATTTGAGAAAATTTAGGAGGTAGAAGAGAGAAGAAGGGGCATTCCAGGCAGAATAAACCAAGAAAGCCTCAACAAACCAAGATTAAAAGGGAACAGACTCACTATAATAAAGGAAATAATATGAAAAACCCATAGCTAGCACCATACTTAATGGTGAGAGACTGAATACTTTTCCCCTATGATCAGAAACAAGCAAAGACATCTTCTTCTTTATTTCTATTCAGCCTTTGCACTGGGGCTTCTTCCAGCACAATTAATAAGAAAAGAAAAGAAAAAGCATCCAGGCTAGAAAGGAAGTAGTGAAACGATCTCAGTTTGCAAATGACATAAGCTTCTATGTAGAAAGAACTCACTACAAGACTATTAGAACTACTAAGTTGAGCAAGGTTTTAGGATACAAGGTTAATATATAAAAATCAATTGTATTTCTATACAATTTGTATTTCTAAACAAATAGCAATGAGTAACTCAAAAATTAAATTAATAAAACAGTACCATTTATAATGGCATCAAAAGTACTAAAATACTTAGGAATAAATACACAAAATAAATGTAAAGTTTATACTCTGAAAACTATACGACATTGTTGAAATTAAGAAGACCTAAATAAATGGAAGCTATCTCATGTTCATGAATCAGATTAGTATTGTTAAGATGGCAATATACTTCAAATTGCTCTAGGATTCATTACCATGTCTATAAGAATCCCAATTAGCTTCTTCACAAAAATTGGTAAGCTAATCCTAAAATCCATACAGAAATTCAAATAGACTAAAATATCCAAATGATTTTGAAAAAGAAGAAATGTGAACTACTCACACTTCCTAATTTCAAAAGTCACTACAAAGAGGCAGTAATCAAGATAGTGTAGTACTGTTAAAGTAGAAATAGTTAAATGGAATAGAATTGAGAGTCTGAGATAAACCCTTATATTTATGGTCACTTAATTTTTGACAGGAGGAAAAATAGTCTGCTTAACAAATGGTGCAGAGGTAAACCAGATATCTATAAACCAAAGAATAAAACTGTACCTCTACCAAATAACAAAAATTAACTCAAAATGGATCACACACCTAAGTGTCAGAGCTAAAAACCATAAAACTCTTAGAAGAAATCACAGGTATGTCTTCCTGACCTTAAATTAGGCAATGATTTCTTAGGACATCAAAAGCACAAGCAAGAAAAGAAAAATAAATGTACTTCATCAAACTTAAAATCTTTTGTGTTTCAAAAGATATCAAGAAAGTGAAAAGATAACCCACAAAAGAGGAAAAGATACTTACAAATCATATGTTTGATAAGGAACTTGTATCTAGAATAAAGAAAAAACTTTATAATTCAATAATAAAACCTAAATAATAGAAAGACAATGAGCCAAGTAAAATTAGGCAGGGGATATGAATAGACATATTGGCTGTCAGTAGAACATGTGACTTTTGATCTCGGTTGTAAGCTCAAGCCCCACATTAGGTGGAGATATTACTTAAAAATAAAATCTTTTGGAAGGAAGGAAGGAAGGAAGAAAGGAGGAGGGAGGGAAGAAGGGAGGAAAGATGAGGGAGGGAGGGAGGAAGAAAGAGGGGAAGGGAGGGAAAGAAGGAAGGAAGGAAGGAAGGAAGGAAGGAAGGAAGGAAGGAAGGAA
>ML104600.1:0-16687 GCA_003697995.1 Taxidea taxus jeffersonii | reverse complement strand
GAAGGAAGGAAGGAAGGAAGGAAGGAAGGAAGGAAGGAAGGAAGGAAGGAAGGAAGGAAGGAATACAAATAACCAATAAGCACACAAAAAGACGCACAACATCATTATCCATGAAGGAAATGCAAACCAAACCCCCATGAGATGCCATTTCACACCAAGGTGGCTATAATCAAGAAGACAGAAATAACAAATGTTGGTAATGATGAGGAGAAAGTACAATCTTCATACACTGCTGGTTGGAATGTAAAACGATGCCTCACTTTGGGAAACTGGGAATTTTAAGCTTAAACAAGGAGATACAATATGACCCAGAAATTCTACTCCTAGTTATATATCCTAGAGAATGAAAATACATATACAAATGAACACAAATGTTCAGAGCAACATTATTTCTAATAGCCAAATAGTGCACACAACCTAAATGGTCACCAATTAATGAATGGAAAAAAATAAAGTGTGATATATCCATATAATGGAATATCATTTGGCAGTAAAAATTAATGAAATACTGATACATGCTAAACATGGGTAAATCTTGGAAACATTATGCTAAATGAAAGATGCCAGACACAAAAGACAACATACTATATAATTCCACTTACAGGAAAGTTCAGAGGGAAATCTATACTAACTGAATATAGATTAGTGGTTACCTAAGGGTCAGGAAAATGAGTGTTAACGGATATGGGATTTCTTTTGGGGATGATAAAAATGTTCCCAAATTATGATGACAATTGGACAACTCTACCAGTATATTAAAACCAATGAATTCTACACTTAAAATGCAGGAATTGTATGATACATGAATTAGGTCTCAATGAAGCTGTTATTATAAGAAAAAAATTATAAGAAAAAAATCAGAAGAATCCCTAACTAGCAGGAATCATGGAATTACAATCATAAAAAAAAAATTTATACTCTTCATTTTATAGATTCTTTTTAAAAATACACTTGGAAGATTTTATGTTATGTCAGAGAACTTGAATTGTATCTACATTTACAATTTAAGCAATTTACTAAATGTCATTATATGTGACTTTAAAAATCTGTTCATTTAGAAATCTGTTCATAACTTACATATTTATACACAGTGAAATGTACACATCATATAATCTCTATCAACCAACCAATGCAGCCTTTTTTCTTTCACTAATTCTAACATACTGAAGAATTTGGCCAATTTTTATCAGAAACATTCCTCAGTACAGGACAATAAAGGTGGGGAGTAAAGACAATACTTCTGGAATATGGGAAGGAGACAGTAGTTTGACTTCCTGGCTGAAATATCTATTTCAAAGTTTTTTCCCCTCAAATTCTAACAAACACATACAGGGAGATTTATGTATCCTGGTCTAATGAAAATCACTGTAGAGATGATATTAGAAACTTTCTGCACATTCTTCAGAATGCTATTTAAATATCTCAGCTAATTCTGATTAAATTGATCAGAGTCTAGAAAAAATGAATTAGATCAGAAAGCGCCTGAAGTAAGCTGAGGTATACCATATGAATAATGAGCTCTGTCAGAATGAGATAGAGTAACTGAGAAGGGTAAATGCAGATTCTCATAAAACTGTCTGGTAAACACACATAAATACAAAGACTTCAGACTAGCATATGCTCAGATCCCCAAAAGAATTCCTAGCATATAGAAGATGCTCAACAAATATTTACTTAATATATTAATAAAAATATGATTGAAGAGGAGAGATAAGGTGAAGGAGAAAAATAAGAATGAAGGTAAAAGAAAAAAAAGAACAAAATTTAACGATTAGAAAACCTGGGGAGACAGGAGAGACCAGAAATTTTCCTACATAAAGTAAGACATGGAATCACTTTCTAACACATCCAAAAGTAAGAAAAAGAAGAATCATCCCTTGGAACAACAAGAAACAGATTAAGTTTGTCATTCTGTATCCACCACTTCATCAAGAGTCAATGCAGATTTTGTAACAGCAACATTTGTATAGGCCTTACTTTTCAATTCATAAAATGTTTTCACATGCATTAATCATTCCCAATATTCTCTGAGGTAGACATTACATTATTTCCATTAGCAGATAAAGAAACTTAGGCTTTGAGAGTTTTAATAACACGAATAGGAGCATACAAGTAGAGGAACTGGAACTTCAGCCACTCCTAAAGCCATGCATCTATAACAGATGTCAGGAGCAAAGAACCATAGTGAGGCATGAAATTAGGTACCAAATGTATTCATCTTGAAACTTTCCTAAGTAAGTAAACACATCTAAAAAGTACTTATCATCCCCAATTAGAATGTTCTAGCTTACCTAAAAATTACACTCTTATAAGGCACTGATGATATATTCATCAGAAAAGTCAATGAATTCTCAAGTTTCAATCCACTTTTGAATCTATAGCATTAATCATTGTGAACCACTCCTTCTTTGTTTTCATGAGCCTGTTCTCTGTCATCTCCTCTTTGCTTTTATTTCACTGTAATTGTTCCCTATATATATGTGTGTGTTTTCTTCAACTATAAGGAGACATTTAACTTATCCAGACCTTCATTACTATTACTTCTATCACAGTTCATGACTGTTCCACAAGGACATATCCCTAATTCCCATGTACAGTATGACCAAAGTGGAATTTTTAATTCACCCACTGCCTTCCAAAATTCCCACCTCTAGCTAAAAGCTCCCAGTCCAAATGCCAAGACGATATTTTTTGGCTCCTCTCTTTTCCTCTTCTCCTTGATGGCCAATCAGCCATCACACCTTGGCTAAAATACTCCAAAACCCATTATCACCATGAACTTCTCATTTTAATCCACTGTCCCTCTCTGAACTAATGGTAGTCTCCCAATAAATATCTCCATGTGTCTGGGCCCCTCCTCCCTCCTCATTCTCGCTATATCTCCCCTATTGCCATCAGAGTTACTGTCCTTAAAGATGATTCGTCTTTTCAAAAGCCTTCAGAGAATCCCTAATATTCACAGAATGGAGTCAAAATTCCTCAGCACGGCCTTCAATCGCTTGCATAGTCTAGCCTCAATTTACCAATATATGGATTATTTAATGATTCCGAATATACCTGAGACTCACCGATGGCCACACTTTAATTTATGTTAGGCAATTTCCAACCACCAACTCACATCTAGAAAGCTCCCACCCATATCCTATTTGTCTTTCAGGGTCCTGTTTACACAATTACTTCCTCTGGGAACTTCCTTTTAATGTCACCTGTACTCCAAAGCCTCAGTCAAAACTAATGCTATATTTCTTAATCATCTCTTTTGTTTGCCTCTCTTACCCATTTCACCCATGCTTTTTCATGTTACTGTCACCAAATATAGACATTTCCCCTACTAAATTATAATCTCCTATTATTTCTCTTCCACATAGCTCTTAGCATATAAATGCTGCACAAATGTTCACTGAATTGTGGCATCACCGAGTAAAAAGCACTTAAATTTAAAAATAAGCAATAAACTGACAGGTAGCTTATGATATAGCAGAAGTTATAAAGAATAAACATTTGAAGAGAAATTCTTGAGGTTAAATTATAGTTAATAAGGCAAACAATAAAATTGTTCCATCTCTCTTTTTTTTTTTTACAGTACAAAAAAAAAGTAACCACTTTAGTTCTACTTGTAGACTCTTGTATAATCTGAATGAGCTCTATAAGGAGTACACAAGCTTGAGGAAGTAAAAGAAGACCAGTTATGACACTGTTTCCACTCGAAGTTTCTAGCTACAACCCTCAGTTACAATTCATAGAATGTCCTAGAAGCGTGACTCCACCTGCTTGATTTCCCTCAGTGACCTGCAACTTCTGATGTATGTGCTTAGGAATGTTTTCTAGATCTACTATAGATGAATTAAATAAATGAATTAAGATCCTTCTAATTTCTGCCACTTCGATTTTGTTTGTTTTGTTTTTTTGTTTTTAAAGACTTCACTTATTTATTTGACAGAGAGAGACAACACAAGAGGTGTAGTGGGAGAGGTAGAAGCAGGTTTCCCACCTAGCTGGGAGCCGGATGTGGAGCTCAATCCCAGGTACCTGGGATCATGACCTGAGCCAAAAGCAGATGCTTAACCGACTGAGCCACGCAGGAGCCCCAAGACTGAGTTTTTAAAAGGATAAAATGAGGTCAGAAAAAAAAAATACTTGTGCTATGTTAACTTCTCCCTTTGCCAAAAGAGCGCAAGAAAATATCTTAGCAGTGCATGAAGATGAGAAAGCACAAAATATCAAACAGGAACATCCTGTCCTATACATGTCTGATTCTCAAATATAAAGAAATTTAGTTTGTACCAGTCTGAAAGGGGAAAAGACTAATTGCAAGCACTAATTGCCATTAGTTTGTGTCCAATTAGAGGACTGAAACCTTCTGCTATATCAAATGATATTATAAGGTTATTACTACACAAAAAGTGAATAAACTCTCACCAAGTGTATTAATTTTCTCATTGAGAAATGAAAATGTATGAGTTTATAAGTTATCACTAGCATAAATTCCATAACTTTCCTTTAATCAATCACCATTTGAATTATCTTGACTAATAACTCACCACTAGAGAAAAACTAACACTCCAATGAAGTAATTCATGTTAAATTATCTATTGTAAATTAATCACACAGCAGATTTTTCTTTGAATTACAAGGAATTCATTGGTTTGATGATTGCCTTTATTTTAGTATTTTTGTCAGAGATAATGATATTCATCTATTCTCCCACTTTCCAAATAACATATGATTCTTAAAATAACAAACCATAGTTACATAATAATTTTCTTTATGTCTAAAAATTTTTAAGTCTTCACATGGGAAATCAACCTCATTTTCCTATTAAAAAGAAATTTAAACATGCCTAAAACCTTATCCTTCATAAATTCTCTGAATGTAAAGTACATAAC
Organism: Taxidea taxus jeffersonii; assembly: GCA_003697995.1. Lineage (NCBI taxonomy): Eukaryota > Metazoa > Chordata > Mammalia > Carnivora > Mustelidae > Taxidea > Taxidea taxus. The sequence continues at coordinate 11,801 of ML104600.1, read as the reverse complement.
TAGAAGATCTGTTCTCTAAAATAAAAATAGATTTTCTTGGGTGCTCATATAATCTCTCCCAACAAAGCATATTAATTTCTTAAGGACTGTTTCAGAATATTCAATTAAATGAAAGAAAATAAAAATGAAAAAAGTGTAAATAAAAAGCTAATTTTGGTAATATTTTCTTTCATATATTGCTTCTAAGAGAGATGATTACCACACTATATAATCTATGCTTAGTAAGTTATAATAAATTTTAGTTTTAATAAAAACCTAAAACTCTCCAGTAAAGTTCTTTCAAGTTCTATAAGTACACTATAATACAAATGGGTACTCGATATATCAGTTATGTCCAAAGAAAAGATTTATAATTATATAGACTACAGGTGAGAGCTGACCCCCTCCAAGAGAGGATAACCATCCCCTCTTCTTACAGCAAACGGACTATATTGCTAATTCCTACAACCAAATAACCCACTCATACTGTATGCAAACACCACACATACATTTTGATGCAAAGGTTGAATTCCTGTAGCATAAAACTAACTATCAACAGCTCAGCCCTCTAGGAGGTAGAAGACAGTTCAGATTCATGTATAAAATGCTGGACTTAACAACCTGAGAAAAATTACAATATATAATTGATGATTCTTAGAAAACCACCAAATTTGGTACTTCTTAGTGTACATTAGTGAAATAATTTTCAAGGAGTCAGGTTTTCAGAAATTCATTCTCTCTCTGCCTCTCTTTTGAAAAACTTACTTGGAAAGAAAAACATTAACTTCAGTTTAAACTATCAAAAATAACGGTGCCTGGCCACAGGAAATAACAGCTTTTCTACTTACTATTTCTAAGACCTCCTAATGGTTATTACTTTTCTTTTTCTAAGATTTTATTTATTTATTTGACAGACAGAGATCACAAGTAGGCAGAGAGGCAGGCAGAGAGAGAGGGGGAAGCAGGCTCCCTGCTGAGCAGAAAGCCAGATGTGGGGCTCTATCCCAGGACTCTGGGATCATGACCTGAGCTGAAGGCAGAGGCTTTAACCCACTGAGCTACCAGGTGCCCGGGATATTACTTTTCTGATTCCACAATCACGTGGGTTACTTTTCCCCACTGATGGGCAGTTCACACCAGTTAGGCCACCATGGACAACCTTGCTGCACAGGGTCATCCAAATTTTCCTGACTGTTGGTAGACTGGCTGGCCATTGGACATGGAAGAACCTAAAGCCAAATGTGGGCTGTAGCAGGTGCTCAGTGCACAAAAATTCTTCATCTCTCTTCAGTAAAGCAAGCAGAACACATTGGCAGGGCCAGGGGTGAGGGGGCGGGATAGGGGATAAAAGGATTTTGTGAGAAAGGATAATTTCTTCTTGTCCCTTCAATTCCCATCTCCTCAATACATCTCAGGCCCCCACATAGTCCCTATAACCTCGGGTTGACTTGCAGCCTCCAGATGCTCCTTATCCAATTCAAGGGCAGTGCTATGTCCTTCCCCTCCCTTCCCCCACCCAAATAAAAAGCTCTACTGTATTCAGAGGTAGAACACTAGAGGTTTGCATCCATTGACCCTACTTCTTAAAAATCTCAGTTTTCCATGGAGCTATGACTTAGACCCATGTAGAGGTTATCATAAACAATATTCAAATCCTCCAATGAAGGATTTCTTTTTTTTTTTTTAAGATTTTATTTATTTATTTGACAGAGATCATGAGCAGGCAGAGAGGCAGGCAGTGGCGGGGGGGCGGGGGAAGCAGGCTCCCTGCTAAGCAGAGAGCCTGATGCCGGGGGCTCAATCCCAGGACCCTGGGATCATGACTTGAACCAAAGGCAGAGGCTTAACACACTGTGCCACCCAGGCGCCCCCAATGGAGGATTTCTAAATTAATTGGAATTCAAAAAAATCCTTTTCCTCTAAATGTCTGTAATGCTATTACACAGAGGACTTTCATAAGCCAACACCACACCAAACCAAGTTATATGACCCTGATGATGGCAGTTCTTTTGATCTTTATTCGTCCTCTCAGACAGCTGCTTACACAGAGCCACAGGGGAAACACCATCTACTGTGATTAGTGCTTGTTTTGAAACATCCCTGGATTCACTCTGATGAACCACTCAAGGTCAGATTTGGCTCATGGGTTAATTCTCATCCAACAGACTAAGGAAGTGATTGCAATATCTGTGGTAAGACCAAAAGTCTCAAAACAATAGAGAAGGTAGCTCATAACCACAGTTTTGTGGTCTTTTTACTAAACACACTTCTGATTGGTCCCTATAGAACCTTCTAAATTTCCTAATTAAAAATGTGGGAAATCCACTTTTACCCTTCTATTCTACATTATTAGAACTTCTAAGATTGGATGAATTGTGATAATTAACTGGACTAATATGTACTTAGTAGTAGATTATGACAGTATACATGAACTTCAGAGATGATAAGGACTTTCATTTTTAAAGACTTCACTATCAATTCTATAATTTTCAGATGTGAGTTGTGATACTTAAAATGCAAGAATAAGATGGTTGGGGGGCGCCTGGGTGGCTCAGTGGGTTGAGCCGCTACCTTCGGCTCAGGTCATGATCTCAGGGTCCTGGGATCGAGTCCTGCATCGGGCTCTCTGCTCGGCGGGGAGCCTGCTTCCCCCTCTCTCTCTGCCTGCCTCTCTGCCTACTTGTGATCTCTCTCTCTCTGTCAAATAAATAAATAAAAAATATTAAAAAAAAAAAAAGAATAAGATGGTTGGAATGTGGTTGCACTGACTGTAAATTGTCAATTAAAAAGATACAATGTATCAATAGTACATCCTCCTTTAAATGTGATCTCATCATTCTAATCAGGATACAGAGGAATATTATTAAAATATGTTTCTGTCTTTGTCAAGGATAACTGATAGCAAGAAAGAGAAACCCATAAATACTAGTCTAAGAAAAGAAAACTTACTGAAAGGACACTAGGTTTTCACCGAGGGAAAAGTAAAGTCAAGCCAAACCTCTAAGAACTGGAAACTCTGACGTTTTTGGTGTGACACCTTCCCATTTGCTACTCTTTGCACTTTTTCTCCATGCAGAACTGCTTCCTCTGCTTAGTCCCAATTTATGGCATCCCCTCCCCCTTGGATCTGCTTGTCAGTGACCCTATTTCCAAATAGGTAGTTCTGTTACTGAGACTGTGATTATGAAGACTCAGAAATCTCTACATTCTCAAGAGAAAATATAGTTGGTTCACATCACCTACTGTGAGTGAGCTTCCTTTGACTCAGTTGGTCTATGAAAAAAAGACATGTGTGGAGAAATCAGCATGGCAGCCTACACCTGACTCTTCAGCAAGAGCCATTGGCCATTTCCAAAAACATTGGTGAGCAGGCGGAAATTCATTTTAATTTGATTCTGTAAATATGCGAGTACATCCTATGTTCCAGGAAGGTGATGAACTATAAATTACCCTAAAAACTTAGAAAATTCAAGGTGGGGCCTCAAAGACAACAAGTATAGAAATGGAAAATGCTTATTACATAGCTATTGATGGAGGCTACATTGAGGGATGAGTTTCCTTCTTTTTTAGACTTTAAGAATTAGAGCTTCTCTTAGAGTATAATTTGGATTGCTTCATGCATCTCTCCACAATGCTATATAGCAATCAGATATGAGTATCTTACACAGTTCTTTCCAACCAATCTACTTTTTAAAGAAATACCTCCAAGTTTTTCCAAACATCTCATCTCATGCAAGTCTGATCTCCTAATAGCCTCTTTGCCCATAACCAGAATCAAACTCATATGTACGATGATCACTTCCATCCTGGGGCTTTTACTCCTTCTTTCCTTCTGCTTAGAATTCATACACCATTTTCTTCTCCAAATGATAACTCCACAACACATATTCAAGTCTCACATCCTCATGATTCATTCTCTGATCAATCCAATTAAATGATATCTTCTCTTCTCTAATTTGTTAAATAAGGTAACAGGGAAATAAAGAAATATGAATAGATTTGAGAATTGAGGTTAACATTAATAGGATTTTTATGACTGACTAATTTCCTACCATTTCCATGTTCCTTTCTAAGAGAATGTCAATTTAGCGACTGAGGACTAGTAATGTTCTCATGCAGAAAACAATAATCACCTTCTCTGGCAAGCAGAAGATGTCCTGCAACATAATCTTGGCCAATGAGATACAAGTAGATTGAGCAGTTTTTCGAAAAGAGAGTAAACTCATGCTAGCTTAGCATGAGTCCTTTACCTTTTTCCCTCCCTTTCTCGCTGCCTGGAAAAATGGATGTGATGTTGGAGATGGAGAAGCTGTCTTATAACTATAAGACCACAAAGAAAAGAGCAAGAGATTTGCAGTACCTAGATTCTGGAATCCTTGAGCCAATAATTACCTACACCCCAGCTTTTAGTTTAGTGAGAAAAATAAAATTTCTATAATATTTAAGCCACTGGGTTTTTCTTTCATAGGAGTGGAAGGGGGTTGGAGGGGTCTGTTAGGTGAAGAACACAATTCCTAACCAGTTCATGGCTCCTCTTATGTATATCCCTGCTGGAACAGAGCAGACCTAAGTCAGCACAAACTACCTGGACCTTGTCCCAGCTTAGTGTAGCTACTCTTCTTACTCCCTTACTTTCAGAGTTATTTACCATTAAGACAGTTGGGAAAGGGCAACTCACATGCTAGTTAGTTTCTCCCCAGTCTTAACCTCAGACTTGCTCTAGGCTTGGAATTTAAAGTTGTAGCTCAACTCATAGCTCAATTGTCTTATTTACCCTTCCGGGAATATCAGGTATCATAAAGAAAAATGGAAAGCAAGTATGGCATGTCCATAGGAAGCCTTCAAGTCCAATACAATGGAACCGTCTTGGATAATAAGAATTAAAATTGCCCCAGACTTCACTTATTTCTCCCATCCTTCAATCAACTCCCTCACTGGTGGTGGTTTTTCAAGGACAACTGAAGGATTCTTTTCAAAATGTTTAAGGCAAATGACTATGATAACCCACTGTTAATTTGCTGTCAAGACCTCTCCTGAACTCACCCAACTTCACTTTCAGTGCACATTAGCCCCAGGTGCATTCAATCAACAACCACCATCTTCAACACCCCAAATTTAAATGCTTACATGCTCATATTTATTTCTAAATAAAGAGGAGTATATGCACTGAGAATTCCTCAATACCTTGACTAATATTAGCTTGTGCATACTGTTAAGACCTAAAGAATTGGGGCGCCTGGGTGGCTCAATCATTAAGCACTTGCCCTCAGCTAAGGTCATTATCCCAGGGTCCTGGGATGGAGCCCTGCATGGGGCGCCCTGATCAGCAAGGAGCCTGCTTCTCCCTCTCCCATTCACCTTCTCCCTCTTGCTGTATCTCTCTCTGTCAAATAAATAAATAAAATCTTTAAAAAAAAATAAAAGGCCTAAAGAATTAAAAAGCAAAACAAAAAGCACAAACAAACACTTTTACACTACCCGAAGGATGACATTTTTGGAACAATTCAATATTTTCTTGATATCCTTGAAATTAAATATTTCAAATAATTTTTAGATTAATATACTTAATATGTTAGTTTATTAATATAATTACATTAACATACTTCTCAATTTGATAAATCAAGAATTTACCTTCTTTGATTTAAATGGAAACAAATCACCAGTAAATTAACTCTTTGATCTTTGTTTGACATTTGTTGTTAACAGGTTTTTCACAGTAATCTAAGAAATCCTATGGTAAACAGAGATTCCTTTTCCAATGAGAAAATACATACACTAAATGTTATCTAAAAATAGTCATAACTTTGTTAATGCCCTTGTGTCAATGTCCTTCCTATTCATAGATGCCTCTGTAAGTGTATGCGGCATAATTGAGACCCCACTATGTTGCCAGGAATTCTTGCGATGGTATGTCTATAGGAAGCCTGGGCTTTAGTCCAAAGAACTAGTGCTGGGAAATCATCTTTTGCCTTTCCAGAGAATTACTAAGAAACTACTCCATCTTACAGACTGTCCTTTTTCCACAGCTACCCATAGCGAGAATATTTTCTTGGCATGATTCCTCTGACACTGTGTTCTACTGGCATTTTTCCAACTCAAAAGAGCATGAGGCTCCCCAGCCTGACAGGTACCTGCTGGGATGCCCTAAAAGAAATGCCTACAGGAGTTTCTCTTAAGGTGTTTAGAGGAAACTCCACCAGATGTCAAAGCTCCTCCATCATCACAACACTCATAAAGCAGCCATTATGAGAACCATAAGTCACACACACTGAGGAGTGAGATGGGAGAAATATAAATTCTTGTTATAAATACACTGTTAGGGCAAAGTGAGAAATTGCAGAGTTGCATGAAGCTGATGGATAATCTGGCAGCAAACAAACACATACTTATTGTCTTTCCAATCTAAGCTGTGTGACTGTTCCCTGCTGTCTTCCATGCCAAGCAAAGACTTCATTTCCAAATTACTATCATTAATAAAGTACAAGAGGGCAGCCTGTATCATCTCTCCTGAAGAAAAAGACAAAATAAAAAGAGAGCAATTCAACTCTTCTCAGTTAACATTTTTATTGACTACTGTGATAGGGACATGACTCTAGTTAGCAGACGTATATGGTTACATACAGCCCCAGTGGAGTTTACAATTGAAGGCACACACAATAAAGATTTCAAAAAGCAACAAAACAGATTCCCTTTCAATAAGACCACAGATGCATGCTCACTGATGCTACTGCAAACTTAAAAAAAAAAAAAGTATTACTCATGCATTCTAGCACATTCATATTTCCTAGTATTGTTTCTAAATATTCCTAGCATACACTATAAATAGTTTTTCTTTCCTGGAATTTACCACTGCTAATACTTATTAAATTTACTCATGGGTTTGTTTTCATCAGTTTTTAAGATTTTTTTCTTCCCCTGGAGGATGTCAAAATTTATCATATCTAAATTCAGAAAGCTAATGGAATAGGTATACCCCCTTCTCAAAACACTTTCTATAATTACACTGAAGTTTAGTCAGAACAACAAAGGGAATTTGGAGGTTCCACATTCTAACTGCAGACAACTCTTTATATTTGCTCCAATAAAGATGAGGGGGACCTATTAACACAGCTGGTCTTGGCCATAACTGCTTTCCTCTGACAAATGGAACATGAAGCCATAATCCTTGTTATTAGATTCTCATGACATCAGCTAATCTACAATGAGATTAAGTTCTATGGGGAAAATTGACAGTTAACTGGGGAGATCACGGGTATTGACTCTGAAGACGTTCCCAGGCTTCTTAATAACGCTGAAGGCAAGATTTTACATGGAAACCTAGAAAAATACTTACTAACATACTAAACCATATTAATAAAATAAATATCCTTTATATGAACCACCTTCAGTGAAGTAATTTTGCCAGGTGATGTTTAGATACTTGATGTGACCCAATTGTTTAGTCTACACCCCAGAGCACATTTTGGGATTAAAACTAACTACCAAAGAATAGCACAAATGGAAAAAATGACCAGGACCCTGGACCTCATATTTATTAGATGTGTCTCCTGGCCTTCTCATTCTTCTGATCTTATAGGAATTGCAGGAATGGCATAAGAAACATGAAATACTATTTAAATTTGCTAGAGATTTGGAGAAGTTCTGCCTGTGGACAAGATCAAGGTGTACTCCAAGGCTGAGCCTTAGACGAAGGGAACAGACTAATGTCAGAAGAGATAAGGAGTTTCTAGTCACCATGGTAAAATTGCATTGGACTGTGGTAACAAGCAGGAAGAGCTGGGACAGAAAACAAGGACATAGTTGGAGGTGGGTGGACAGGACTGTTTGAATGAGAGAAGAGGTTGAAAGGAAAGCTCTGGGCTTCATGGTAAGTCCACGGAGGCAAGGATTTGTGTGCTTTGGTCAACTGCATCTCAGCTTGGGGGCACATGATAAGTTGAATGAATAAATGAATTATTGAGTTCACTAGGCTTTCAGATCCATGTTCTTTATTTGATTTTTTTTAACCCTATATTTCTCAAAGCATGATCTGGGCTATCATTTTAGGTGGTAACAGTACATGAAAATCTCTGACCCAGGGATTGACAAGGTTTTCAACTTTCAATTTCCTAATATCAACGAGAAAAATCTCAGCCTGGTGCTAGCAGGTCTTTAACATCCTTCCATTCTTGTCTTAACAGAAGAAAGAACTTCTCAGGCACTGGGCCTCCAAGTAACATCATCTAGCTTCATCATCTAGCTTTTTTTGGTTTTCAGTCTACTTATTTTTATAGTTACCACCTATTTTCAAAGAGGGTTTTTCTGGTTTGTGGGTAGTAATATAAAATTTTCTTTTAAAATAATTTAAGTCCCCAAACTGTGTGGATTTAAAGGAGAATGAGTAAGTTAAGAATAAAAGTTGTGAATACATATGGCAAAAATGAAATGAGAATACTCAAATGAATTAAATTTGGGAGGCTCTATTCTAATTGCCTTGGGGCTCACATGGACTTTTGGTCTCACTGCTGTTCTAATAAAGAAACTTAATTTCAGTTTTAGATGGTCTTCACTGAGCCCTCTCTCAGTGCACCTGGACTAGCCTTAGGTCCAGAAGCTGCTGCCTAACCCAGCAGACACAGAAAATTGAGACAAACAAATCAAACAAATCCACATGTATTCTTCAGTCTCCTGGGGAGCAACTTAAATGAAAATACAGAAACTCACTTTCCCAAATTTGCCATAAACTTTATATTCTTATTGAGAAAGATGCCTAGAGCTGCCCCCTCATTTTGGTTCATTTGATTCTCCACTATTAAGCTCATTTATAAATAAATCCTGAGCAGATTAATTAATGAACTTAAGAAGCAAGAGAAAAATATAAATTACGAAGTCAAGTAGCAGCCAGAATTCTGTTAAACACCATATACTCTTTTGGATGATCCTAACTTTAATTCCATAATAAGTATCTGATAGATCTCAAACTCAATTCAGCAACAACCTGCATCATCTAAATTGGGAGCCCAAAGTTCTTGAACTAACTTACAGAGGTGGTATGAGTTGCTAACAGAGGACATTTCATTTCTGACACTCAAAACCAGGCATAGAAAAAGGACTAAACCAGAACTGAGGTTCCCTATGTATCTGCTAATGGTCTAGGCTATTGGGTAGTCAGTAAAAGTACTAAGAAACTACAGAAGGGATTGCATTCTGTGCTAACCAAGTACAACTAGATTGCCACAGTACAACACTACTTTAAAGTAAATAAAATAAAATAAAATAAAACACCTTCAGCAATGGAACTGGATTCTCCTCTTCTGCAATTTCACAAAGGACTCTTTGGTCTGCAGGCCACTGGAAAGCTGTCTAAACATTGATGATGTCATAATTTAAAACGAAAAGAGACAATACGGTGAAACTTCTTATCATCCTTAATAATTCATTTTATCTGATTCTTTTGTTTCTCCTTCTTCCTCTAACATTATTGGCCTATTGCCACTTCACAATAATTAAGATTTTGATTCTGAGGCCAAGAGGGAACTGGGAGAAAAGTAAAACTCATTCATTAGTCAAAGACAATGCCTCCCAATCTCATGTCATTACACAACCTACCAGAAGCACTATAATAACTTCCTAATGGCTCAAAGCAACAAGAATACCTAATAACAGACATACCTAGACTCTGCCATCCCTGAAACACTTCCTTCTATTTGAAGTGAGTCCTACTAGTGTTGAAATGCTCTCTTACTATAAAAGTCTTTACCTCCCATGGGTGCCATTGTTTAATACAATAACTTCATAAATATACTTTGAGTTTCCTGGAAAAGTGACATGTAAATAAAGCATTATTGCCATAACATCTCCCTTAATGATCAAAAAGAGGCAGTAAATAGCAAGCTGATGGGTTCACAGATGGTACTCAATTGAGAAGTGTTGCAAACATCAGTAAAGGCAGGAAAAATTATGCAAAAGAGACCTAACATGCTTTAAATAAAAGCAGAATATTTTTAACTTTATGGGGGAAAGAAAATGGCATTCTTTTAGAGAGCCCAAAAATACACGGTCCAGGAGAGATGCTACAACCAGCATGTAAAAACATACCAGCCAGAATCACTTTCAACCCCTCAAAATCAGCTAACATGCCAATATACTTTGCAGGGGAACCAGCAATCACATAGGCTTATCATAAACAGGGGTGGGGGGGACCTATGATTTCAATAGGAAGTGCCAATGAGAAGTTTGGGTTTGTATGTTTATAACTTTGAAAGAATACAAGAGTCCACTTAGGAAGTAAATCTGCTTTACTCGAAGCCTTTTCATAAGACTAAATTTGTCTCCCATTTAGACAAAGTCATCTGTCCGGACAGATTTTGCATATGGACCAAAGGAGAAATAATGCTTCTTGAGAGCAGTGCTTAGGGTTGCACTTGGCTTTGAGTTTGTCCTCTACTTCCCGTGGTGACTGATGGGGTCCATATGAGACCTGCAGTTAGAAATACCATCTGTAATAGCGGTGACGACTAAAGCCGACACCAAAGATACTGACACCACCACCATCACTACGCCTCTGTCTTCTATGCTCTCACCTGTGCCTTCTGAAAAATTTAGACCCATTTCTAATATGGAAACATTCTAATATCAAAATATATTTATACATGTATTGGTCAGTCCATTGGTTCAGGTGACAGACAGTAGTTGCCTAATATATAAAATCTTGATGAGCTCAGTGTAGGTTTTTTTTTTTTAAACTTTATTTATTTATTTGAGAGACAGACTAAGAGAGAGTAAGAGAGCATGAGCAGGGCAGTAGAAAAGGGACAAGCAGACTGCCCACAGAGTAGGGTAGCCCAACACAGGGCTTAATCCCAGGACCTCGAAGGATCATGACCTGAGCAAAAGGCAGACACTTAATTGACTGAGCCACTCAGGCACCTCTATATATGCCTCTTTCTTTCTTTTTTTTTTTTAATTTTTTAAAATTTTTATTTAAACATATAATGTAACCCCACCCCCTCTCCCAACACCCCTCCCCCTCACCCCCCTCAGTTTGTTTTATGACATTAAGAGTCTCTTTTAGTTTGTCTCCCTCCCAATCCCATCTTGTTTTCTTTATTCTTTTCCTACCCCCTTACCCCACCCCCGTTGCATCTCCACTTCCTCATATCAGGGAGATCATATGATAGAACCTAGATGTCCATCAACAGATGAATGGATAAAGAAGATGTGGTATATATATATATACAATCGAATACTATGCAGCCATCAAAAGAAATGAAATCTTGCCATTTGCAATGACATGGATGGAACTAGAGGGTATTATGCTTAGTGTAGGTTCTTTTTACAGGAGCCAGACCCATTCACATATTAGCCAAATGAGTTTTCTGATCACTGAGGACTGACACATGAGGTCTTATTGTCAACCAGGCCTTCACAGCTGTTGTTGATCTGAGAATGTGTCACTGAATTTTACTAACCTGAGGAATCTGTTTGCACAGAAAATCATCTCCCAAGAGATCAAAAGAAAAATAAGTTCATGTATCTTCTAAAGTTAACTTCAGTAAACTTGGACTCTAAGAAGGGCCCTCAGTCGAGTAACTGAAAATAAGCTGATTCAACACAATAGTTTATTTCTATTGAAAAAAGAGGGCCACCTGGGTGGCTCAGTCATTAAGTGTCTGCCTCCAGCTCAGGCTATGATCCCAGGTCCTGGGATGGAGCCCAGCAACAGGGCTCCCTGCTCAGCCGGGAGTCTCGGTCTCCTTTTCCCTCTGTTCCTCCCCCTGCTCATGCTCACTCTCACTCTCTCCATCTCTGTCTCAATAAATCAATAAAAATCTTTAAAAAAA
>ML104599.1:2554-13542 GCA_003697995.1 Taxidea taxus jeffersonii | reverse complement strand
AGCAAGCACACCCAGCAATCCTGGGATGAATTGTGCTGGACAAGGAGGCTCAGCGAGCATGGACATGCACACCTCCTATTTCTACATTTAAAAACAAACTTTACTATGTAATTGTGGGATAGTTATTAACGTTTAAATTTTTCTAGGTAAAAAACTCCTCATCGGGGTATCCGGGTGTCTCAGTGGGTTAAGCCTCTGCCTTCAGCTCAGGTCACAATCCCAAGGTTCTGGGATCGAGTCCCACATCCAGGCTCTCTGCTGGGCAGGGAGCCTGCTTCCTCCTCTTTCTCTGCCTGCCTCTCTGCCTGCTTGTGATCTCTCTGTCAAATAAATAAATAAAATCTTTAAAAAAAAAAAAAAAACTCATTTACGCCCTCATGATTATTGTTTTTAAAAAAAAAAAAAAAAAAACTATGAGTAACAAAACAGTCCTCTCTACCACAACAGAATTTCTAACAGAATTATTTGCCCTGATTTAATAGGAATAACACTGGAAATCCATACATGCAACTTCATAAAATGTAATTTTCCCAAATATATTTCATATGTTAACATAACAGAAGTCATGTTTAACAATCATTCTGTATTATACTCAGTTGAAAAACTAGAGAACTAAATCTTCACATCTTTTTTAAAAAGCAGATTACAGTTTTACATCAGCAAATATGCCCAACAGTTTGCAAACATCGGTATTTAGCAAAAAACCCACAAATGCTCTCTATCCCAATATGACCATGAAGTGACCAAAACATTTTTCTTCAAGTACCAATGTTTCTCCCTTTCTGTTTCCCATTATAAGAAATAACAATAAAATGCATTATTGGGAGTTTTTGTTTTAAGTCACATTGGAGTTAGCAATTGATATTCACATTTTACAAAGATTTGCAAGTTCCAACACAGAAGTCTTTGCTAAAGTTGTCTTTTATAGCATGGGCTGTGATCATGTGTGGTCTATAATTCCTCTAATAAGCTCCCATAAATGTTACCTTAAGCATACAAGCATCTCATTTGGGGAGACAAGAAATAGAACCTTGGAATCTCAGACTAAGGAGAAATCCCAGGCTAGAAATTCCCCCTCCCCCTCAAGGCTAGAAATTCCCGCACAAAATGTACTCGCCAATAAGTGATGCCCCATCACCACACAGCCCAAAGACCTGCATTCCTCCAACCAATCCAAGAACTCCAGAGTCTGATATCTTGGGATTGAAGCCTGCCTCTTTCACCTATAGGCTCTGTGAGACTGTGCCAATTAGCCTTACCAGATCTCAATTTACTCTTCTATCAAAATGGGGATAATACTGCCTATATCGTAGAATCAATGTGCAGACGTAATCAAATAATGACACAAAACCCCTAAAATGTAATAAAATTAGCGTCCATCCCGCAACAACCCTTTAAAAGTCTGCCCATTAGAAGTACTTCTCCAAGCAGCACACAGCCGGGCGATAAAGGCACAGGACCATGAGCATTTTATAAGCACTTAGGGATTAAGGATTCTTTTTTTTTTTTTTTAAGACTTTGTTATTTATTTGACAGAGAAAGAGAGCATGCACACACAAGGAGGGGGAACAGGAGAGGGAAAAGAAGACTCCCCACCCAGCAGGGAGCCCAAGGAGGCGGACGCTTAACCAACTGAGCCATCCAGGTGCCCCAAGATTAAAGATTCCAAAACCATCCTGTGCCAAATTCAATAAAATTCATGGTAAAACATACAATTCCTTTCACTGTTTCTTCTGACTTAAAAGGAATACTGGAGAGGGGTTTCTTTTTTCCCTGCAGTGATAAAACAATCTTCCATATAACTGCCACCAATGAACTTAGTGACCCTGTGTTTTGTAAAGGAAATAGCACAGGTGCCTCTAAGAAAAACGCCACTATCTAAAACATTTTTTTTTTAAGATTTTACTTACTGATTTGTCAGAAAGAGAGAGAGATCATGAGCAGGGGGAGTGGCAGACCAACAGAGAAGCAGGCTCCACACTGAGCAGAGAGCCCAAAGCAGAACTCGATCCCAGGTCCCTGAAACGCAGATACATAACTGACTGAGTCACCCAGACATCCCTAAAACATTTTCTTCATACTATTTTCAAAATTGACAAAATTACCGACAGTGTAATTTACCTCTAAAACATGGAAGTCAAGGGGTGCCTGAGTGGCTCAGTGGGTTAAGCCTCTGCCTTCAGCTCAGGTGATGGTCTCAGGGTCCTGGGATCTAGCCACACATCTGCCTCTCTGCCTACCTGTGATCTCTCTCTCTCTCTCAAATTTTTTAAAATAATCTAAAACCAGGAAAGTCAAATGTCTCAAATTTACGTTTCTATTTTTTTATTTTTTTATTATAAAGATTTTTATTTATCTATTTGACAGAAAGAGACAGAGAAAGTACAAGTAGACAGAGCAGCAGCAGAGGAAGAGAGAGAGGGAGAAGCAGGCTCTCTGCTGAGCAGGGAGCGTGATGTAGGGTTCGATCCCAGGACCCTGGGATCATGACCTGAGCCGAAGGCAGACACTTAACTGACTGAGCTACCCAGGTGCCCCATGAAATTTAGATTTCTAAAAACATTTGCAAATATGCCCAGAAGAAGCCCAAATTTTAGCTGGCTTTATATAAACTAGAGAAAAATTACAAATATCTCAAACAAATAAAAACTGCAAACTTCACTGACTGAACTATTAAAAAGTCAGCAGATTATGAAAGAAACTCAGAAAACCAGCTATCTAACCTACCCAATTTCCTTTCTATGTTAAGCATTAGGTCTTCAGGAATCTCCTCTGAAAAACAGAAATGTATTTATTTTTATCAATGAGTCAATGGAAATTAACTTATGAAACAGTAAGTTGCTGATATTTTTACTAAATGGGAACCATATCCTACTTTAGATAGAAGGAGAATAATCCTCAGCTTTCACTAATATTATGACAATCTATTCACTGGAATTCAATGTTTCCACTGTTTATATTCTCTGACTAGTTTGCTGGGTTTTTCCCTTTAAAAAATAGGAATGGGGACAAGAACATCACCTGAGCCAAGTTTCTAAAGCAGCTCCAGCAACTGGGTGTGGCTGTGGCTACAGAGGGCAGAGAAGACTCCAGAAAAAGGCACTATCTCTGGGGACAACTGGGGTGCCAATTCCTTTTCAACATGGACATTTTTTCTTCCAGATCTATCACTGATCCAAAGCTTGCATGGTTTGGGGAGGCATTTCCTCCTTTAAAAATCCAAAAACTAAACACTGGGAGCTATAAATGCAAAGTCAAATCTTCTAGTAGTAACTTCCACTGCCTCCTACATCACTCACCTAAAAGTGAAAATGTTCATGTCGTGATTCCTCCTTTCCAAGATTCTCATAGAGGGAATGATACCTGGCCAACTCCCTCAAACTGGGTCCCAGAAAGGTGGCATTAGGGTAAGGAGTGTGGGCTCAAACAGGTGGCCCTGGCTCTCCTCAGAATATCTTCTTCACCATACCCAAAGCAGTTATTTTCATCATTTGTTCATCATTACCAGGCCTCCCCACAGGAGCTCACTTAATCAAAGCTTCCATGACTAACGATGACTGAAAAGTCACTTGGGGAAGATGTTGAAACACGTCCATAACGCAGTGGGTGAAAGAAGATGAGTTACAAAACCAGCTTTTACAGGATGGTTCTGCAGCGACTGCCTCAACATCTACTCCTAAAGCCCTCTGTCCTTTGCCGGCTTTACCTAAGGTGGCTGGACAAGCTAACATCTGATACTCACTGTTCTGGGATCCCTGGGCCTGGGCGTGGCCATGTGGTTCCCTAACCAAAACTGGATTGGGTAGAGGAGCACAGGTGGAGGACAGGAACGGATACTGAGGTACCGTTGACAATCCATTTCCCAGTCTTGCACATCAAGGGAAACACAGACCATGTGGGCTAAGGCGCCTAAGGGCCAGCCACACAAAGGCTTCGAGCCACATCTCAGCCACCAGAACCCCTCCACGCTGCCCAAGTTAGAAAGCTCTGCTCTCTGCCACAGCTGTGCCCTCCCCTCAAAACTACTCCCCTTCCCTCCTCTGCAAATACCCCACACCTCGAACAGAACAGACCTGATCTGCCCTGCGTCCTGCTTGTAGCAGTTCATGTGTCTCAAACTTCCTTCAAGTAGTGGAGAAGCTTCTCCTCCCCCCAACAACAGAACCCAGCTCGGCTCCTCCACAATACTGGTCAAAGCCAAAGCCGCAACGAGCGGTGACTTCTTTCACCCATTAATACGTACCTAAGCACCTGCTCGGGGCCAAGCACTGTTGTAGGTACAGGGAATGCAGTGAAGGTGGATTAAGTAGCCTTCTTCTAAATCCTATGACAATTCGTGCCTCTATGACACAGTGATAACATGCAGGCTTCTACAGCATTGACCACTAAGGGTTTTCCCTTCCACAATTTACAGAGAACATGTCACAGGCCAATCATGAAAGAATGTTTTCCTCCTTGTCTTCATAGCATCTGTCGGAACACTGGGCCTAACACAAAATAATCATTAAACACTAACACTACCTGAATCACCACAGAGCCCCACAACATCAGCTGTAGCCCATTAATTTTCGTCCATTAGATCTTCCCATTATTTACTCCTCACAAACTCTAGTCCTGTTCTCTTCTTCCTCCCATGTACTTTTGTTTTTATTTTCTCTTTCTCTATTTCCAAAATTATAACAGTTACATGTTTTTTGAGGTAGACCTTGAAATCCTTATACCAAAAACATCATTATGTAGTCTAGCATATAGTTAGCTAGATTCTCATTAACACCACTATTAATTAACATTTTTCTGGAAGTGCCAGCCAGTGCAACTAAACAGAGAAGTAAGTAAATATCTGCCATAAACACAGAAAGGAGACAGACAAACTGATCATTATTTGCATATGACAAAACTGCACACCTGGCAAATGCAACAGAGTAACTTGGATTACTATAAAACTTCAGGGGCGCCTGGGTGGATCAGTCAGTTAAGCATCCAACTCTTGGTTTCAGCTCAGGTCATGATCTCAGGATCACGGGATTGAGTCCTGCACTGAGTTCCACAGTCAGTGGGGAGTCTGCTTGGGACTCTATCCCTCTGCCCCTCCTCCTCTCTCTCTCAAATAAATACTTCTTAAAACAAAAAAGCAAAAACAGAAACAAAAACAAAAACACCACCATGACCAAGTGGGATTTATTTCTGGGCTGCAGGGGTGGTTAAACATATAAAATCAACCAATGTGATAAATAACATTAATTTTAAAAAAGGATTAAGAACTATATGATCCTCTCAACAGACGCAGAAAGAGCATTTGACGAAATAGAGCATCCTTGCTTGATTAAAACTCTCTGCTATATGAGGACAGAGGGAACATACCTCAATATCATAAAAAACATATACAAAAAACCCCACAGTGAATATCATCCTCAACAGGGAGAAACTGAAAGCTTTTCCCCTAAGGTCAGGAACATGACAGGATGTCTACTCTCACCACTGTTATTCAACACAGTGGTGAGTCCTAGCCACATTGGAAGTCCTAGCTTCAGCAATCAGACAACAAAAAGAAATAAAAGACATCCAAATCGTCAAGAAGAAGCCAAATTTGCACTCTTCAGAGATGACATGATACTCTACACAGAAAGCCCAAAAGACTATACCAAAACTGACTGTGTGTCAGTCCTGTATGGAATTCAGCAAAGTTGCAGGATACAGAATCAATGCAGAGAAGTCAGTGCATTTCTATACATTAGTAATGAGGCAGAAGAAAGAGAAATCAAGGAATCGATCCCATCTACAATTGCACCAAAAGCCGTCAGATACCTAGGAATAAACCTAACCAAAGAGGCAATGGATCTGTACTCTGAAAACTATAGAACAGGAAGAAAAGAAGGAAGGAAGGAAGGTAGGTAGATTGGTTGGTTAGTTCCTTCCCTGCTCATGGATTGGAAGAACAAATATTATTAAAATGTCTATGTGACCCAGAGGAATGTATACGTGGAATTCAATACAACCCCTATCAAAATACCATTAGCATTCTTCTAAGAGCTGGAACAAATAATCCTAAAATTTGTGTGGAACTACAGAAGACTTCAAATAGCAAAGGAATGTTGAAAAAGAAAACCAAAGCTGGAGGCATCACATTTCCGGACTTCAGGCTCTATTACAAAGCTACAATCATCAAGACCGTATGGTACTAACACAAAAACAGACACATGGATCAATGGAACAGAACAGAAAACCCAGAAATGGATCCCTAATTCTACAGTCAATTAATATTTGACAAAGCAAGGAAGAATGTCCAATGGAAAAAAGATAGTCTCTTCAACAAAAGGTGTTGGGAAAACTGGACAGCAACATGCAGAAGAATGAAACTGGACCATTCTCTTACACCACACATGAAAATAATCTCAAAATGGAGGAAAGACCATGTAAGACAGAAATCCATCAAAATCTTAGAGAACACAGGCAGCAACCTCTTTGACCTTGGCCACAGCAACTTCTTACTAGACATGTCTCCAAAGGCAAGGGATACAAAAGCAAAAATGAACTATTGGGACCTCATCAGGATAAAAAGCTTTTGCACAGCAAAGGAAACAGTCAACAAAACCAAAAGACAACCAACTGAATGGGAGAAATGTTTGTAAATGACATATCAGATAAAGTGCCAGTATCCAAAATCTATGAAGAACTTATCAAACTCAACACCAAAAGAACAAATAATCCAATGAAGAAATGGGCAGAGGACTTAAACAGACATTTCTGCAAAGAAGACATCCAGATGACCAACAGACAAATGAAAAAATGTTCCACATCACTCAGCATCATGGAAATACAAATCAAAACCACAATGAGATACCACCTCACACCAGTCAGAATGGCTAAAATTAACAAGTCAGGAAATGACAGATGCTGGCGAGGATGCGGAGAAAGGGGAACCCTCCTACACTGTTGGTGGGAATGCAAGCTGGTGCAACCACTCTGGAAAACAGTATGGAGGTTCCTCAAAAAGTTGAAAATAGAGCTACCCTATGACCCAGCAATTGCACTCCTGGGTATTTACCCCAAAGATACAAATGTAGCGATCTGAAGGGGCACATGCACCCCAATGTTTATAGCAGCAATGTCCACAACAGCCAAAATATGGATAGAGCCCAGAAGTATGTCGACAGATTAATGGAACACAGAAAGAGTCCAACAGATCTTAATTTATGGAATATATGACATTTCAAGCAAAAGCAGAAAGGAGTGATTATTAAAAGAAAAATGGCCCAGCAACTCCATTCTACAATGCTATAGTCATACTTGTAGTATCACCAAAACTGGAATTATCTCTCAATCTGTCTACCCTCTCTCTCTCTCTCTGACACACACATACATACACACACACACACACACACACACACACACACCTTACTTAAAAGCCTAGAAGAAAGGCTATGCAGAAGACAGCTACCATGTTTACACTTGGAGGAGAGGAGCTGGGGGCAAGGAGCCTTTATATCTTGTCTGTACTGATTAAGATGTATAAATGTTTGTATACTTTTTACGTCAATATGGACTACTCCTGAGAGTGAGTAATGTAAGAATCATTTTTCTTATTTATACTCGTTTGTACTGTAAACTAGAGGTGGGAGGCACACAGAGAAGAAAAACGGGCTCAAAATCCATTGCTTCTGTGCTCTGTTGACATGATCTTGGAGAAGCTGTTTGTCTCCCATAAGTCCATCCCTTCATCTGCAAAACAAGGATGATATCTTCACTCAGTTGTTTTAAATATTAACTGCAAGAAAAATACTCAGCCTTGCACCTGGCACATAATTACCTAATAAATGGAAGTGGTTGCTGATGATGCCTACAGTCAAAACAGCAAGGCCACCTCGAACCCACGTGTACGACAGGATGGTGAAGTTGGTTACACATTGGAGACGTGCAGTTCTCCTAATCTGTTCATCTATACTATTCCCAATAGACTACATTTTCGTCATATTTTCTTAGAGACTCGAAATCTATTTTTGTGAGAGATTTTTCTGTGGGACAAGAAAAAGAGCTAACCAGTTCAGAACACCGCAATCTCCTAACCACAGTTAGCAGCACTGTGTCATAAAGGCCATCTCCCTCCCATCCCAAATTCAAATAAGGCAACTTGAAAAGAACATTCAACCCAGCATCTTGTCAGCATTCCCAGCTTGGCAGTAAGCACAGGTTAACATAAATGAGCACTTTTTATTATTTATGTGGTAGGCTTTTAGGAAAAGTCATTTAAATGCCCCCTGAAACCACAGCAGAAACTAATGAACTCTTGGGGAAAAAAACAATAATAATAGTGTGTATGGGGGGGGGGGAGGGGCTAAGTTGGAGCTGACTGATAAGACCAATCGTGAAAACTGAGAGCATTTTCATGTGATCAGTGTAATCACCTACATCATATAATCAAATACTTACTGTACCTCAATTCAGTAGACTCTCTTTACAAAATAGTAAACAAAACGCAAGTGCCAGATCAAGCATACAATGACTTAAAACAGACAGCTGTCCTAAATCAGAAGGGGGATGCTATTATCCGTCACACAACTGAAACTACGAAGACTGGTATTCAGTAGCTGCTGAAAGACAGCGGTTGCTCTCTCCATCTGCAGAGCCAGGGGCTGTCAGAGAACACCTCAGCCAAACTCTTTCGTCTGGAAGATTATCCTTACTATACCAAAGTATTAACAGGGATTGGTCTCAAGTCAGAGTGGAAATTCTTTCTTCTATCACTACCTAATTTTGCAAAGGTTCCATCGTGGAATGTCTCTGAAAACAGTCAGAAAAGCACATAAGCCCTTCCTCTCCAACCCCGGGGGGATTCCTCCCCAGGACCAGCCCTCCTAGAATCCCGCCCAGTTTACCAGAACTGTGTGTGCAGACGAATCCTCTCCTCTTCACACACACCCAGCTGAGGAGTGGAACCGGATGACACTACCCACGACCCAAGAACACTTGGACTGACACGTGGAAAAAACAAACCAAGAGCCCAGGACACCCGGGAGAAGCTGGCAGCCAACCTCCAGGCAAACCTCAGAGAATGGGTGAATCGGTGCCAACTGTGAGCCCACCCAGTGCCACAGCTAACTAAACACACCAGGGCATTTTACCTTTAAAGTCCTCTGACATAAGACCAGATCACCAAAAGGAGAGCCTTGGAACATAGCCATTTAAAATGTCAAAAGCACAAACGAATAGTTCTAAGACGTTACCAAATGGAGTGGTAAAGAACGCAGAAAGTAACTCATTCTCTGGTTAAATAATACAACGTTACATTTCAATGCTGCCTGTCAAAATACCAACTGCAACAAAAGTAAGTATTTCACTATTTAAAATACTTGCAATAGGGTACCAGTCAGAGCATGATGAATTTTTAGCAGAGGACTTGAAGCAAAGTTTTAGACCAAGACTGAAAGGCTAAAAAGAAATTTTTTGTTTCCCATTAGTTGGTAGTGAGTTTTCTCTCCTCTCCCTCCCTTAAACTTAACCCACTTGAATGAAATACACACACCAGTTATTTCACACCATAAAATACAAGCTTTCTTGAAAATGGTTAAAGCATTCTTTTAAACCCAGTTTAAAATGTGACATGGGCACTTTTAGTTTCCAACCTACAACATCCTCTGCTAATCAGTGTGATCTGGGCTGAACTCCTTGGTGGAACCCTTCATCCAAACATAAGATTATTTCATCCATCCCTCCTCAGTGTGCCTACTTGTTTCCATGACCATTATCTTAGTTTTGGTTCCCAAGACTCCTGACCACTGCCCAAGAAGAGAGAATGCCTTCCCAGCCCATCCTCCCAGGATATGGGAGATAGCGGCGTGCACTCTGGGCATTCCAATGCTTGATTAATAAAATCCAAGATGACATTCACTTGGAATCCTTACCTATCTCTAGACCAGCAAATTCAGTACCGAGAGAAGCAGAGAAGGAGAGTACACTGTGGGAAAGCAGGCCCACAAAAAGGATCTGAAAGTGTGGGGGGAAGACTTGGGAGGGAGGGGAGAAGGAGTAAAAACAGACTTAAAGAGCAAATATTCCTAATCTAGGATGCATTAGAAAGTATCTGGAAATAGGAGTGCTTGTTAGGTTTATGGCATGTTAACAAAAACAAACATGGTCACATTTATAATGCAAACCTTTGAAGTTGGCTTCTGAATAACACTGTTTTTTTTATGATATTGTAGTAAAAAAAAAAGTTGTTGTAGGAAAGAGAGCATATAGGTTGGGTTTTTTGTTTGGTTGGTTTTTTTCATGTTGCTGGGTCATCAATCTATTAAGAAATAATGAGCATCTGTTCTGGGGACCAATACAAACTCTTCCAAGTTATAATGGTTGTTTCTACAACCCCTGCCTTAGTGACATCTCATATCTTGTTCCTCACCTCCCAAAATAAGCCAAGTTCCTTAAAACAAACCATACTTTATAACTACCTATTTTCTATGCATCTACATGGATACACATGACATACTCAAATACCTTATTTGTAATAAAGTATGCTTTATTACAATGAATCTGTCCTTTTCATATCACATCCACCCTTGTTAAAAGTCACTGATTTCAAAATCCAGCAAACTTTCTTTGTTCCTCTTCTACTAATATCCATAAATTCTAGACTTCTCTGAACAAATTAAACAGGCCAAACGTAAGCCACACCAACTTCCAAAAGTTATTTCAGATTGTGTTAGGTTACAGACAGTCCCCTGGCTTAAACTACACCCAAACATCTCACTACAAATACTCACAGAAAGAACCCATCTCCTTTTAATAAATGACACTCACGAGTAGCTAAGAGCAGGAAGACATACTTCAAATACGCCACAGATGTCAACAGGGAAGAGAACCCGGGTCGGGTCGTGTGAGCAAATACCCCGACCATTGACTGCAGACATGGCAGGACCCCCTGCAGGACATCCCTCAAGCTTGTGAACCAACTGAGAATTTCAATCAAGGTGGCATTGTCATTTCCCCAAGGT
>ML104598.1:0-23973 GCA_003697995.1 Taxidea taxus jeffersonii | reverse complement strand
CACAGGAGGTGCGCGCTCACAGGAGGTGCGCGCTCACAGGAGGTGCGGCTAAGTGTATATGCAAAACACGTGCGCCCCAGCAGTGTCAGCGGCTGGGCGTCGCTGCGGCTCGGGGCCAAGACTCAGTGTGCGCCCAGCCCCTCAGAGCCCACCCTTCATAGATGCCCTCTCGACACTGGGTCCGCCTTCTGATCCAGCGCCATTAGCTTCGCATAGACCTGTTAGGGCGGGCAGTGGCCAGAGGTCCACCTGCTGCGGTGGCTGGGCGCCCAGGAAGAGCACTGTGCCAGGCCTCCCTGCGGTTAGGGCGGGGCGGGTTCCTGGTTCCGGACAATACTTGCAAAAGCCATGGCTACCGCTTCTAGGCCTGGCCAGGAACATCCGTGCTTTCCCCTTCACTCTGCCTGCTCGCCCGCTGGCCAGAGGGAGGCAGAGGACCAGCACAGGGCTCCCAGCAGGCCCCAGGGAGCTGTACTGAGCAGGAGCCTGGAGCAGGGCAGAAGGCTGGCTGGCGAAAAGGCCCTCCCAACCCTGTGCAGTCAGTGGAGGGGGTCAGCGGCTGGCAAGGAGGGACGGGTGGTGGCAGCTGGTCAAAGTCACCTCAGCAAATTCTCCCCGTGTGGCTTGATTTTGAAAATGCTTGTGAAGGACATGGTCACAAGGATGAGGTCATGGAGACCGTGGGTGGGCGGTGGCAGAGACAACATTTTGCTTATAATGGTGCTAAGGTCCACAGTTCTCTGAAGCTAGTGGTGGTGGAGGCAGTAGAGGGCTGGGGGGGGGGGGGCAGTGTCACCTTCCAGGGCAAATGTTTTGTGGCCGTGGTGGAGAGGATGAGGGGAACCAAGTGTGAGGCCTGCGGGCAGACCACATGGATGCCAATATGGCGGTGCTGGGGCTGGTGTTCCTGGCCATCAGGGGTAGTGGGGAACTGCAGTCCTGCAAGGGACAGCAGTGGCCAGTGGGGGATGGTTGGTCGTGGTGGTGGGATCTGTGGTTGCTGGTTTGGTGGCTGGGGAGCAGGCGGGGACTGTGCACGTGGCTCTGTGGTGGCCACTTTGCTGGCCTGGGCCAAAGACCACTGGGACAATGCAGGTGGCAAATTGAATCTCCCAGTGCACCTGTCTCCCTGGGAATTCTCGTCTGAATCCTCCATCCACCTTGGGAGATGCCTACCTGGCTGCTGAGAGTCCCTCCCCTCCCACTGCCCACGGGGATGTCATCCTGGGCACTGGGGATAATGTGCTCCTCAGGCTCCTGGAAGGTTCTCATGGGACCAGCCGCTTGGCTGGCAGAATCAAGGCTTATGATTGCTATTGTGCCCAGACCCATGGCTGCAGGTGTTGGGCTCAGGAAGGAGCACGAGAATTTAGGGGCACCCCGCCCAGAGACTGGGGGGCTGAAGGTCTTTAGTCTCAGGAAACTTTCAAGGGGGGCACTTTTCAGGTGTGAAAGGGAAGCTGTCAGGGATCATGCCTGTGAAGTGACTGTCAGAGGTCCTGGGCTTGTGTCCTCTGGCCAGTGTGAGGGAGCAGTGCCTTCCTCCTGGGGTACAAGAAGAAGGACCCACGACCCGTCCGTCCTTCATGCGGGGCTGCCCACATACTAAGTGCCCCCCGAGGAGACGCCAGCTTTTCCCGTTCTCACGAGGCAGCTGATTCCGACTGCAGAAATCACTGACTCCCAGCCCGTGGACTCCATCCAGCCAATTATCGGGTTTTATTTGTGCTGTTGGAATTTCTGGAGCAGTTTTTGGATTTAGTTGCAAACACTTGAGTCCGAGATGTCCCACACAGATGTTGATTTCCAGCCGTCCCTGGAAGCATGGGAAGACTCGGTGCTCAGGTCCACAGTCTGCAGGGGGCCTTAGGTAGAATGCCCGCTCACCGGTTTGCCACAAGCTCTACCTCTCCCTAAAGCCCCTCCCCACCCCCAAATCTGGGCCTCCTGCTCCAGCCTCACCTCTGCGGCTCTGTGCCCACCTGGCCTTCCCTGTGGGACACTCTGAGCCACAGGTTCACTGCACGGGCCTCCTCGAGGGAAGGACCTCAGTGTATTATTTCGGGGTTTGGGGTGGCCAGGAACAGACCTAGCAATATTCTCTCACATGGTGGAGAAAAGATTATTAGCTTAACTGCTGGCATCAGAATTCCTCTGAGGGAGAGAAGTGTCTTGTTTGAAGACTTTGGTGGCCATTGCTGGGGATGGAAGTAGGACTCCAGTTTGCGGCTGTCTGGTGTCAGCCGCTGGAGTTTCCACGAGAAAGGAAAGAAGTTGTTGTTTTGTTTTTGAAGAAGAGGGCTAGAGAGGAGGAAGAGGAGAGAGAGCTTATCAGAGAAGACAAGGAAGGATGGGACCAAGTGAGCAGGTGTCTTCGTGGCCACAAGGAAACCGTGGTGTGTGTGTTTTTCAAGGTTATGCCTGTCAGAGAGGGAAATGGCTCTCCTCCTCCCCACCCAAGGTCTTCCGTGCCTCCTGCTCTGCTCGCTGCCATGAGGGGAGAGCACACTTTCTGTGGAATTAAGAGGGGAGCTAAACGCTGATGTGACATTTGCGTGGGCCCTCTGGAGGGGCCCATGCAGGAAGTAGGTGCCAGGATGTAGAGAGCGTGAGGACTGTGACAGCCTGGGACCCGGAGGAAGGGCTCCCGATGTCCACAGACTGTAGAATGGAGGGTAGCTTGTGTGGAGGAGATGGGACAGTCCTCCCATTGGGGGACAGAGAAGCCCCAGTCAGTATCTGGTTATAACAAAATGGACCCCAGTTTTCCAGAAAGAGCCAGACTTGGGTGCTGAGGGGGAAAATAACCAAAATTCTGAACTTGGATAAAATGGTCGAGCAGCCAGTTTATTTTGAGTTACTGGTGGCCCTGACTGCCCAGGCCTGGCAGGGTCTGGGGAGGGGCTCAGGGTGACCCTGGGGACCTGGCCTTAGTCCAAGATCTCTGTAGCAGTGCACAGCAGGCCGGCCAGGAGAGCCAGGCCCAGCGTGGCCACGACAAGCAGCAGCACATCCCACCAGAGCCCCGGGTAGGTCCAGGACGCTGGGAGCTGCCAGCCGCAGCTGCCCAGCTCATAGCCCGTGAGCTGGCCCAGCGGGCGGGCGGTGGCAAGCTCGGGGCTGGTGCAGTGGACATGCAGCAAGGCCTCAGGCGTGTGGTCCTCCAGCCAGAGACGCAAGTAGGTGAGGCTGCAGTCACAGTGCCAGGGGTTCTTC
Organism: Taxidea taxus jeffersonii; assembly: GCA_003697995.1. Taxonomy (NCBI): domain Eukaryota; kingdom Metazoa; phylum Chordata; class Mammalia; order Carnivora; family Mustelidae; genus Taxidea; species Taxidea taxus. The sequence goes on along the minus strand of ML104598.1, from coordinate 20,757 downwards.
GTCACTTCGAGGATCTGCAGCTGGAGCAGGTGGTCAAAAGCGCCGGGGGGCACGGAGCTCAGGCTGTTATTAGTCAGCAGGAGGTAGCGGGTGTGGACAGGCAGTTCGGGCAGGGCCGTGAGCCCCTGCCCCCGGCAGTCCACCCACAGCCCCATGGTTTCCAGGGCCTGGCAGGTGCACTCGGCAGGGCAGTCGTTGGTAGCCTGTGCGGCAGCCCAGAGCAGCAACAGGGCCCCCCAGGCAGGCATTGGCAGGCTGGCTGTGGGCAGAGTGGCCGTGAGGGGAGGGAGAGCCTGGCAGCCCGCACCCCCTGCTAGCCAACGGCCAGTGGGACCAACCTGGGACAAAGGAAGACTCACCTCCCTTCTCAGGCCTCAGCCTTCTCTGAAATGGGGTGGTAAAACAGCAGGAGGGGAAGTGTGCCCAACCCAGGCCTCGCTGAACCTCCTAGGACACTCAGAAGGCAGGATGGTGAGTGTAGCTGTGGGGTGGGGGAGAGAAATGAGGGTAAAAAGGGTCTTGGGGGATGCCTGGATGGCTCAGTTGGTTGGGCGGCTGCCTTCGGCTCAGGTCATGGTCCCAGTGTCCTGGGATCGAGTCCCACACCGGGCTCCTTGCTCGGCAGGGAGCCTGCTTCTCCCTCTGCCTCTGCCTGCCTCTCTGTCTGCCTGTGCTCGCTCTCTCTCTCTCTCTCTAACTAATAAATAAAAAAAAAAATCTTAAAAAAAAAATTTAAAAAAAAGGCTCTTGGGAAGGGGCCAGAAGGTCCAGCCCCTCCTCAGTGGGGTGGGGAGGGGTGCAGATGCCTGCCAGATGCTTTCCAGCCCCGAGTCCCAGCCCCCAGGCTGCTCCCAGCCCCCATGCCCAAGTCTGGGGTCAGGCTGATGCTGCAGACTTCACAGAGCACCCTGTCCCATCGATGTCTGCAGCTGGCCTGTGGCCTGGTGATCTCTTCGGTGATACCCAGTATAGAAAACAGCAGGATGAAGATGCTGAGATGAGGACCAGGAGGAACCCCAGAAGGGGCTGCCTCTGGAAAGCCATGCATCAAGGCTAACATTCAGAGTTGGGGAAATCGAGGCCTGGAGACTGAGAGCGACCCGTGCAGGGTCACCTGGTGGTCTGTGTCACAGAACTGACTCCAACTCAGGCCTCATGAGCTCCAGGCTCTTGCCTGGGTCTCCGACTTACCTATGATTGCTTCGTCTTCCTAAGACAGGCTCTCCCCTCAGGGCCTGGCCCACAGCAGGCTGTGAAAATTAGTTGAATCAACCAAGAAGCCAGTGTCTCAGAGCCGGTGCCCTCCCTCTGCCCCGTCTTCTGGAGGGGAAAGCTGAAGGGGGGACAGAGGTGGGCCGGTGGCTGGCCTCCTCTCCCACCGTCCCGCCTGGGTAAGGGTGCGCTGTGGGAGGTGGTCCTGGGTAATAAGAGTGCCACTTACTTGTAGGCCTGCAGCCAGCACTCCTTTCTGTGCCCTGAATTGTCCTGGTCGATGCTGAGGTGACAGCTCTATGCAAAGTCGCTGGTGGCCGCTGCTTGAGTGGGAGGAAGGAAATGATGAAAATAGCCTGGCTTATCCTCCGTGTGCAGCCCTGGGGGGCCGTCTCCGGAGGCATCGGGCCCTTGGGGTCCCAGGGAGTTGGGCCCTGAATGGTAGGTCATCCCCTGTTTAGAGAAGGGGGTCCCACAGGGCATCCCCGTGGACCACCAGTGCCTCGCTGGGCCTGGGGGAGAAACAAGGAGGCCCCTCATCAGGTCTCAGGAGGTGGGGAAGGCTCCCAGGAAGATGAGACCTTGGAGGCCTCCAAATCTCAGACTCCCTCATCTGTAAAATGGGAGCAATCATCCCTGTCCTGCTTGCATATGCAGGGTGTGGCTGGGGCAGCTCCCATGGGCTGAGAATCCTATGGGGGGAGAACAACATCGTTTTGAATTTTCTTTGGTTTTTCAGAATAGGTCAAGGAGAAAGTCACTTTTCGGTGTCACTGTATCTTCAGCACCTTCTAATACCCCCTGATCTTTCTCTTTCATGGGATGCTGCAGGCCTATGGCTCGGTCTCCATCAGTCATTGGTCTCTAGCTAGAATTCAAGATCGTTTTTAAATTTGCATTATATTTATTTCTGTCACTGGGGTGCCTGGGTGACTCAGTGGGTTAAAGCCTCTGCCTTCGGCTCAGGTCATGATCCCAGGGTCCTGGGATCGAGCCCCGCATCAGGCTCTCTGCTCAGCAGGGAGCCTGCTTCCCCCACTCTCTCTGCCTGCCTCTCTGCCTATTTGTGATCTTTGTCTGTCAAATAAATAAATAAAATCTTTGAAAAAAATGATATATTTATTTCTGTCACTACATTTTACCTAGGGGAGTGACATCAGTTTTCCATTTTTGTTAGTGATACAGAGTTCCCTTTAAAAGATAAGTGGATTTTCAGTTTATTCATCTATTATTATTTTTTTTAAGATTTTTATTTATTTATTTGACAAACAGATATCACAAGTGGGCAGAGAGGCAGGCAGAGAGAGAGAGGAGGAAGGAGGCTCCCCGCTGAGCAGAAAGCCCGACATGGGGCTAGATCCCAGGACTCTAGGATCATGACCTGAGCCGAAGGCAGAGGCTTTAACCCACTGAGCCACCCAGGCGCCCCTATTCATCTATTTTTAAAGATTTTTTTTATTTAATTGAGACAGGCAGAGAGAGAGAGAGGGAGCACAAGGAAGGGCAGAGGGAGAAGCAGACTCCCTAATGAGCAGGGAGCCTGACATGGGGCTTGATCCCAGGACCCTGAGATCATAACCTGAGGCGAAGGCAGACGCTGAACCGACTGAGCCAGCCAGGCGCCCCTCAGGGGTGCTTTGAACACCCCATTTGCACACTACTCTAGACCCACAGGAGCATGCCTCATGTTCACACAGAGTGTGGGTGTTTTATTTTTTTAGCATCTCACAACTCAGAGCTCGATTCAAGGCATGCTCCCGTTCATTGGTGTATCTGTCATCGGCTTCACCCCAACAGCACAGCAGCAACCTGAAGGCTGTGTCTGTGGTCAAGCTATGGCACCGAGGTCAGCACCCGCACCTCACAGGTCCTCCCTTGGTCTGCACCGGGTGATTGCCAGAGCGAACCAGCGCTTTGACCGTGAAAGCTTCCACCCGCAGCAGGACCCGGATCTTCTAACCCAACCCCTCGTTGTGCAGATGCCAGCAGGCCACTCAGAGGGGAAGTCTGACTCCCCGAGAGGCTCCCCTGCCCTCATGGTCCCATGGCCCCATCGATGGCCTGCTGCTCCTAGGACACCTGGGATTGGCTTAGGCTTGGTTTTAAGTACCCAAAGCTGTGCACTGCAGCATTGTTAATGGCAGCAAAAAGCTGGAAACGAAAGGAATAGTTACCGGTCATGCACACCACGAGATATTAGACGAACATCATGCTAAGTGAAATAAAACCACATGAATCGTGTTGTTGGAGGAATTTCCATTGTGTTGTTGAGCGGCAAGAGTGAAATGCACAAGAGTATGAAGTAATACCCCGTTCTGGTGGAACAAACTGTGATAAACTGTCCTTGCTCAGGACGACTTGAGAAGCGTGGGCCTCCTTATTTCTTACTGTGTGCCCCTCTCAGGCTAGCCTCTGTCCTCCCCTGTGGCCGGGAGGCCAGGGTCTCTCCTGCCAGCCCTGGAGGGTGCTTGGATTCTCGCCCTCCACTTGGCCCAGCTCTGCCCTCCAGAGAAGGCGCTGGGCATTGACCTTCCTGCGATGCCCAAAAGGCCAGCCTCCCCAACCTTCTGATCCCTGGCCCAGAGCAGGGTGGGGAGGGAAGGTATCATTCGGTTCCCTGGAGTCATGACCGCTGTCGCTGGGGTCACCTGGCAGGTACTTGGTGACCACTCTCATCAGAACCTGGACCCCAGACCAGGAACCTCAGCCTCCACGGACCTTCCCTTCTCCCACTTGTGGACGCTTGGGCTTGTCCCATCTTCATCTTCCTGCATGCCTTTGCAGCATTTGGGAAAGGAGTCCCAGTGAGTGGGTGCCCCTCAGCCCCCAGGTTGTGTTTCCTGACCCGTTGGGCACACACTCTTCCTCTTGGACCTCTGACACTTCCCTCTTATTTTTTAGCATATACAACAAACAACCAAACAAAAAGCAGCACAATGAAAACTCATTTTTGCGGTGGAAAAATTGAATGTTCAGATGAGCAGGAAGAAAACAGTAAAATTTTCCCTCAATTCCAATATCAAGCAAGACTGCCTTTTATTATGTGTTTTTTTTTTCCTGTGCGTATTTCTTTTCTTACCCTGAATTGGGGTCACTTGGGGCCCACGCTCTTCTGGAACCTCCTTTTTCCACCTGTGAATACACCCACATATGTCACCAGTATTTGCCATGGTTCCATTGTATGGATGTGGCAACTTTTATTTAAGGAATTTCTGGGCATGAAGAGTGTGCCTCGCTCTCCTTATCTCGGTCAGACAGGCATTTGTGGGGGCTGAGGGTGAGAGAGGGGCAGCTCTTCAGGCTTCCTGAGGTGGGGATGCTCTTTCTTCCACGGCTGCCCAAGTTGGTCAGTATCAGTTGGACCCAGTATCCTAATGCCATTTTCTCTGTGGAGAAACTGAGGCATTCTCCACTCCTGCCCCTTTAGGCTCCTTACTAGGTCACCTCCCCAATCCCTATACATGGAAGCCCACTCTGTCTGCCCCCCTCCGTTCTCTCAGTCTGTAAACATGCTTATGCCCTCCTTTATTCTGGAAAAATCTGGTGTGTGTGCACATGTGTATGTGTGTGTGCATGTTTTGAACACCCCAGCACACTCCCTGCTCTCTTCCCTCAGCCCCTTGGGTTGACAACGAACCCAGATACAGTTGCTACTTCCCGAGGGCAGCAAGTCCTGTCTCAGTCATGTACATTCTCTCTTGGCTTCCAGTCCAGCTGCATCCATTTGCCCACCCATCTCCAACGCCAGCCAAGACCTGCACATCCTGTCCCACCTGGACATCCCCTCTGAGTGTCCGACAGGAGACTCATATCCACCATGGCCTAAACCTGGGTATCTTTCCCCCAAAACCCAGCCTTCCCTCAGTGTTTTCCACCTTAGAGAGGGCCACCTGCAACCACCCAGTCACCCAGCTGGAAACCTGGGGCACTATTAGGGATGTCCTCTCTCCCCCCACTGCCATATCCCATGAACCGCCAAGTTGGCCAACTGTCTTCTGCATATCTGTGGACTTTGTCCCCTTTGGGGTGGTTCTCTACTCACTCTCTGTCCCCTTCTCTGGCCCTGTCTTCCACTTCTCTCAAGTAACCCTCACCCCCTCACTCCTCCTCTGACATCTTCCTCCACTTCTAGAATGGGAACCCAGCTCTCTCCCCCAGGACCCTGTACTCTTGACTCTTCTTGCTGTTTCCTGGGATTTCTCTTCCTCACTCAAACCCCAGCTCTTTTGTTGTTTGTTTTTTTTTAAAGATTTTATTTATTTATTTGACAGATCACAGAGGCAGAGAAGCAGGCAGAGAGAGAGGAAGGGAAGCAGGCTCCCTGCTGAGCAGAGAGCCTGATGTGGGGCTCGATCCCAGGGCCCTGGGATCATGACCTGAGCCGAAGGCAGAGGCTTAACCCACTGAGCCACCCAGGCGCCCCCCCCAGCTCTTTTGATATGCATGTTGTCTGACGGTCCACCTGCTCCTGCCTGCTGCTCCCCGTCCTGGTCACTCCTCTTCTAGGTGACCCTCACTTTGGGCACAGGGCCTTCCGTCCACCATGAACACTGTCTCCCTCTCTGTAATTCCAGCATTCATGCAGATGACTCTTAGTCACCCTGGCCTCATAGTCCATTGGCCTCTCCCGGAGCTGTGCTCCTGTCCTCAGGCCCCCTGCAGCCACTCACCCTCATGGTCCTACCCCAGACTGGCCATCAGCAGCAGCTGCTCCTCCTTGAAGCCTTGATACAAGTGCCCTACCTCTGGACTACACCTCCCCATTCCAGCACAAGTCCTTGAGCCTACCCACTCTTGTCCTTCTCCAGCCTCACTGAGGTCTCTGGGCCAGTGGCCTTATCACTGTACTTTTATACTTTCAATGGCATGGCCTCACACAGCTGACTCAGAGATGACCACTGTCCTTCAGTGTTCACTCTTCCCTTCTTTCACACAAATAGAATCTTAGCTGAACATGCAGCCTTTAAGCTAAAGACTACATTTCCCAACCTCCTTTGCCTTCAGATGTAGTCATGTGACCAAGTATAGGCCAATAGGAAAAGAGGGAGAAGTGATGGGTTCTGCTTCCACGGGCCGATGTGGGGGCTGGGAAAGCCATCTTGGTTCTTGGGGCATAGCCCTGAATTGTGGATGGCAGAGCAAAAGGATAGAAGGAGCCTGGGTCCTTGATGGTTCTGGGACTGCCATCCAGCTCAGGCATGCCTACCTGGGACTTTTCCAGAAAGAGAGAGGAGGAGGAGAGAGAAAACTTTATGCCTGTGAAGCCTGTCTTCAGGTTTCTGTTACAGTCTCCCACGTGCCTCTGAGGGCAAACCTGCCAATGCCCCTGCAGTGGAGGCGTGTCCTCACACATTCTGCCTTCCCACCTGCTACCGCACAAAAACGACCCGCTGCGATGAGACAAGCCTTAGGAATGTCTCCCAAGATCCCTCACGCGAGTCCCCAGAACTGGTGAATCCGATGAGACATCGCTGCTGCGGCTGTGCTGTGTTTTGCGGCTCAGCTGACCTATAAAAAGGGCGGTTTCCCCGCAGGACCTGATCTAGACGTGTGAGCGCTTAAGTGCAGAGAACTCTCGGCGACCGCTGGCAGAAGAGGAAGTGAGAGAGACGCAGCAGAAAGGGAAGTCAGAGAGATCTGAAACGTGAGAGTGGAACCTCCACAGAAACGGGAAGGCGGGTGGAAATGAAGATGGGCACGCTAATGCCTCAGGAAGGCTTCGCTTCAAACTGAACACTGTTTCTCTTCCGCATTCTTGCGCCTGTCCCTCACTTGTGTTTCTGGAGGATCCTTTGGTCCAGTAGGGCTACTTAGTAACGAGACTCGGGTGGCCTGTGCCAGCGCCAAGGCTCAGACCACATGGGAGACGTGACAAGCGTGGTGGGCGAACACACGGGATTTCTAGCAAGACCTCCCAGATCGGGGACTTTCCGATAAAACCCCTCTCAGCCTTTTACCCCCGGCGGGTCTGCAGTTTTAGCCGGCTGCAGCCTCCTTCGCCTGGCAAAGTAATAAAACCGTCATTCCTCTTTATTCCCAAACTCTGTCTTCATGTCCTATTCCGGCTCCCGAGCATAGAGGTCGGTTTTCGACAACAGGAAGGACTTGATGCGTGACTGCTGCATGGAAGTTTCTAGAAAGCAGGAGCTGGATGGTGCCGACAGCTGCAATAAGCCAGCGGGTGGATTCTGCCCCGGAGCCTCTGGGAAGGAGCATGGCCCTGCTGGCGCACCATAATTTCAGCCTGGTGAGACCTCAAGCAGAGGACCCGCCTCCACATTGTGCCCACCTCTGCCCCTTGAAAACTGTGAGATAAGGAATGAGTGTTGCAGCAGCAAGAGAAAACCAGTACGAAGGGCAAACTGGGCTCTGGTGCTCTGCCTTCTGTCCCCTTTGTGAAAACTAACGAAAGGAAGTCTTGTGTAGAACGGAGTGGGGAAGCCGGCAGGGGGAGCGCTCGTGCCCTACCTCTCTGGTTAATGGTAGACCTGATAGGGAGAGAGGGACCTTGCGCTTGGATGCTACTTTACTATCCCAGCAGGTGGAAGGAGGGTTTCTCTCCCCCCCCCCGCCCCGCCCCGCCCCGCCCCGCCCCGCCTCTCCTGCGGCCCCGCAATAGCCCAGCCAATGAGAGACCACCACAACTCAGCCAATGAAAAGCCACTACACTTTGAGCTCCCAGTTTACTCCAATGGACTTTTTGTTTCTAACAGCCCTTCCCAACTCCCGGCCCCGCCCCCTCCGCTTCCTCTATAAAAACAGCCTTCCTCTCCGTTACTCCGAGTACTCCGTTGCTCTTCCCTTTCCGATGTGTCTCACTTCCCATTCTGCCAGCGGTCGCCGAGAGTTCTCTGCACTTAAGGGCTCACACGTCTAGATCAGGTCCTGCGGGAAAACCGCCCTTTTTAAAGATCAACTGAGCTGCAAAACACAGCACAGCCACAGCAGGGATGTCTCATCGGGACTTGTTAAGGTTTTGTGGTAGGTTGGTTGTGTGGCTTGCAGTTCTGTGCTATTCCCGAATCAACCCATTTTTGCTGGCAAGGAAACCGGTGGTTTTATTTTTAAGGTTAGCATCTTTCACTTTCTCAAGGACATTGCTCCCACAGCTACCCACTCTCCTGCATCATGGAATTTATCCTTTACTGGATCGTAACCATTAGATTAAAAATGGCCTATAGTATTGTCCTTTTAAAAAACCCTTCTTAGTTCTGCATTTCCCTCCAGTTACCACCACTTTTCCTGCCTCCCTCCACCACAAAACTCCTCCAGAGATTTGGCTCTACCTGCTATCCAACCCATCAGCAATTCTTGTTGTCTCAACCCCCAAATATATTTAGAACTGACCCCCTGTACTGCCTCCGCCCTAGTCTTCTCTTAACTGCCTTGGCTTCCCATTGCAATCAGAATGAACTCTACATCCTCCATGTTTCATGAGGCCCTTTATGGCTTGACCACCCACCTACTTCTTGACCTTGTAATGCACTCTCCTCTTTGCTTGCTAATGGTCAGCCACACCGACCTTCTGTCTGTTCCTCAATCACTCCAGTATCTTCCTGCCTCAGGGTCTTTGCCCTTGCTGGTCCCTCTGCCCGAGGCACCCTTCCCCCAAACTCCACCATGGCTTCCTCCTGATCATCATTCATGTCTCAGGTCAAATGACCTCCTTCTCAAAGTGCCCCCGCCCCAGCTAAGGTAATTCTCCATTATCCACCATAGTATTCCATTTAATTCTTCCCAGCACTTAACAGGACCTAGGGTTATCTTGTTTTTAAATTTTCATGAATTTTAAAAATGATTTTTAAAAGGTTTTTATTTAAGTGATCTCTTCTATACCTAACATGGGACTCAAAGTCACAATCTCAATACTCCAAGATCAAGAGGTGCACGCTCCCCTGACTGAGCCAGCCAGGACCCCCTAAATTTCTATGCATTTCTTAAATGTTTGTGCTCAGTCAAGGTGAACTTCAAGAGGACAGGGTCTATGTTCTGTTAACCGCTGTTTGTAACCACACCTATGCCTAGCACAGAGTCTGAGCATAATACACATTTGTCAGTTTTGCTGACCACCTCTCTTCTGGTGGTCAGACCATATCTCTCCAGGACTTTTATCTCCTGGATGCCAGTCTCCACCTGCAGCTTCAAAGCTTTGACCTTGACACTTGCCTGCTCAACATCTTTTCATGGCTCTTCAGTGTCTTTGGGATGAAATCCAATTCCTCTGCAGAGTTCTTCTTGGCCATCCATTCCAGGCTCTCCCATTATCTCTTCCTGACCTGAAGCTTCATGTGGGTCATCTTTGTCACTACTCACCACCCACATGCTGGTTTCCTTCTCTGTACTTTTCTCTTTTGGGAGTCCCTCCCCTCCTCTACCCCCCCCTCCCAGTTTTGAGTGTCACACTCTCTTCCTTTAAGATTCACCCGGGGTATGACCTCTTCTTGGAAGCCCTCCCTGACCTGCTCCCCCAGCTGAATTAGTGGCCCTGCTCTTTGCCTGTCTGCCCACCAGCCCACCTGCTCCTCAGGGACCCCAGTCACCGTGGCATAACACACAAGAGTCACAGAGTGAGGAGTGACTGAAGGTCAATTGAGTCTCTTAAGGGATTTCAGATAGTGCACATGCATCTGACATACATACTGAGACACACGAGGGACAGAGCCACTCCTTTCCCATTCCCTGACCCAAAGGAGGGTCATTGTATTATAAAGGAAGCTTCTCAGAAATCATTCACTGGGGGTGGGGTGGGGAGGATCCTTCATTATCCCCTGAAACATTTTTTTTCTTCTGATGAGAAGCAGAGAAGAGTAAGAAGTGGAAACTATTACCTAGCATTTTTAGCCTGTGTATAACCAGGGGTCAGTGGGTCACCCCTGCCCCAGCTGCTGGGGCCCCTTGGACCAGAAACTCTGCTGGCTGGTTCTCCGTGGATACACATCTCTGTCCAGAAAGCTGTTAGGGGCCAGGCTGTGGAGTAGTACGACTGGCTTACTAACTCCGTGATCTCGGGAAATATTCTCCACCTTCTCTCTGCCTCAGTTTCCTCATCTGTAAAATGGAGGCGTAAAAGAACGTGCCTCCCTGGGAAGCCGTGAAGGCTGAATGAATATGAGGCCCTTGAGGCCTGTTGCTTGGAGCCTGGCACTGTCTGTGCTGGGTCAGCCAGCCGCCGGTGAGGGTCTGTCTGCCTGGATGCTGCCAGAGCATAAAAGGTGGGCCTGACGCCCTTGGATCTGTCTGTGGTGTCAGAGGGTTTGGTTGAATGGGTCGAACAGTCTAGTTTGGCACCCGTGACCACTGAGGTGTTGACCCTTGCTTGTCCCCTCAGGCTCAGCAAATGCATCCGGTCAGAAGTCAACAGGTCATTGTATTTTCTGTGAACTGACTGCAATGTTACCTTCTCTGTATGGCAGGTGGGATGGCTTTCTCAATTAAATGAGAGCATATCGACTTTCCTTCCTAAAATCATTTCCATAAATTTAAAAAGTGGGCTGAGTCTAAGAAAAATATTGAGCGGCAATAGCACACTTGGTGCAAAGATTTGGCGAGTATCTCAGAAGGGGTGTACAAATGAGTTCAATCCCAGACTTGCAAGACCTGGAGCTAGGGGTGATTTTGAAGCCTGTTTATTCTTCTATTCAGTGAGTGCGCTCGCCACCTAGTGGCAAGAGTATGAAATTACAGGATAGTGGACACGTGGGGACAATTTCAGGTCAACAGAACAATTTTGTGGCCAGAAGGTGAGAGAGAGTGTTAGAAATTCCTACAAAAATATTTTTCCCCCAGAAAAGCAACCTTAAAGAGTTTCAGACAATTTGAACAATCCCAAAGAAGGCTTTCTAGAAGGCTTGCTCCTCCTTGCTTCTCTGCTTACCTGGCACCAGCTTCAGGGCACCCAGCCAGTGACCAGTGTAGTTGAACTCAGAAAGGCCCTGTGATTGGAGTGTAATGCTCTGGGGCTGCTGCCTTGAAATTCATAATTGTCTTAACTTTGAATTTGTTCCATGCAGCATGTGCCGGGACCTTGGAGCCTGGCTGACGTGCGCTACACTCCACGTCACCTCCCTGACTCTTGGTTGCCTACTACCCTGCCCCACTGGTCCCCCAGACCCTCTCCTGCTGCCCCCCAGGGCCAGCGCACATTTTGATGTTGGGTCAGCCAGCTCTGGGCCTGGGGAACCCTTGTCCTCTTTGTAACCTGCTAGTGATTATTGTCAGGCCTCCCGCGATGGTGATGACTAATAAATAGAGCCAGACACCCACGGCAAACACACCTGGATTGTCCTGTGTTCTGATAAAGCCTCTTTTTTTAAAATTAGGAAGTCTATCTGTCATCTCCTGCTCTGTAACAAATCATCGCCCCAACGGGCAGCTTGCCGCAAAAACATGTATTTATCTGTTATCCCGCAGTTTTTGTGGGGCGAGAATGTGGGAGTGGCTTCACCGGGCGCTGAGGGGCAAATTAGCAAAGGAGAGGGGCCAGGAGGCCTCTGACACCAGGGCTAAGTGTGAACACAGCTGAGAGACCTTCTGTGCCCATTCTCCCCATTTTTTCCCCAATGGAGTTAATTTTTTAACAGCAAAATTGAACAGGAAGTGTAGAGTTCCCCTATATTCCCTGTCCCTGCTTATAAGCATATACCCACTATCACCATCCCAAACCTGGGTGGTCCATTTATTTTTTAATTTTTAATTTTTAATTTTTTTAAAGATTTTATTTATTTATTTGTTAGAGAGAGAGAGAGAGCTCAGGTAGACAGAGAGGCAGGCAGAGGCAGAGGGAGAAGCAGGCTCCCTGCTGAGCAAGGAGCCCGATGTGGGACTGGATCCCAGGACGCTGGGATCATGACCTGAGCCGAAGGCAGCCGCTTAACCAACTGAGTGGGTGGTCCATTTATGACAACTAATGAACCTACATGGACACACCATCATCTTCCAAAGTCCACAGTTTACAAAAAGGCCCACTGTCAGGGTGTATGTTCTATGGGTTTTGACAAATATACCTATTGGGGTCTCATACAAAATAGTTTCTCTGCCCTAGATTCCTCTCCTTTGCACTCCACCCTGTCATCCCTCCCCTGCCAACCCACCTCTGGCAACATCCGATCTTTTTACTCTATAGTTTTGCCTTTTCCAGAACGTGATCTAGCTGGACTCGTACAGCATATAGTCTTTTCAGACTGGCTTCTTTCACTTAGTAATACACATTCGACATTTCCCTCATGTCTTTCGGGGGGCTTAATAGCTCATTTCTTTTTAGTGCTGACTAGTATTCCCTTGTCTGGACCTGCCCCAGTTTCTGTACCCATTTCCCCCACTGAAGGACATCGTGACTGCTTCCAAGTTTTGGCAACTGTGAGTAAAGCCGCCCTATACATCCACGTGCAAGCTTTTGTATGAATGTACATTTCAACTTCTTTGGCGTAAATACCAAGGAGTGTGACTGCTGGATCGTGTGGTGAGAGCGTGTTAAAGATTTTATTTATTTATTTGAGAGAGAAAGAGAGACAGAGTGAGAGAGCATGAGAGGGGAGGTCAGAGGGAGAAGCAGACTTTCCATGGAGCTGGGAGCCTGACGTGGGACTTGATCCCAGGACTCCGGGATCATGACCTGAGCAGAAGGCAGTCGCTTAACCAACTGAGCCACCCAAGCGCCCCGAGCATGTTTAGTTTTTAAGAAGATGCTGCCCTGTCTTCCCAAGTGGCCGTATCCCATGTGGAATTCCCGTCAGCAAAGAACAAGAGTTCCTGTTGTTCCACATCCTCACCAGCATTTGATGCTGTCTGCCTTTCTGAGTTGGGCTATTCGAGGTGTGGAGCAGCATCGCCTTGTGTTAATCTGTGATTCCTCAGTGACGTCTGTTGGGGAATGGCTTTTCACTCGTGTAGTTGCCATCTCTGTATCTTTAGTGACTTGTCTGTTCAGGGCCTTTGCCCACTGGAAAAAGAAATCGGGTTGTTAACTCTCTTACTGTCGCGTTGTAAGAGCTCTTTGTCCCTTCTGGATAATAGTCCTTTTTCAGATGTGCCTTTGCAAATATTTTCCCCAGTCTGTGGCTTCTCTTCTCACTCCCTTGACATCATCTTTCTCAGAGCTGGACATTTCAATCTTAATGAATTCCAGGGTATCAGTTACTTCTTGGAGGGATGATGCCTTTGGTGTATTTTAAAAGGCCATCAAATCCTCAAGTTTTCTCCTGTATTATATTTCGGGAGCTTTTAGGTTTGCATTTTGTATTTAGGTTTGTAACTCACTTTAATTTTTGTGAAGTGTTAATTTTAGAGAAGGGTGTAAGGTCTGTGTCTAAATTCTTTTTTTCTTTCTTTCTTTTTTTTTTTTCGTGTGGATGTTCATTTGCCCCAGCACCATTTATTGAAAAGTCTATTTTTGTCTTGTGTTGCTTCTGCGCCTTTGCCAGAGATGTTGACTGTATTCGTGTGGGTCTCTTTCTGGCCTCTCTATTCTGTTCCACTGATGTATTTGCCAGCAACACGTCTTTTTTTTTCTTTTTTAAAGATGGATTGATTGATTGATTTGTCAAAGAGAGAGAGAGAGAAAGTGAACAGGGGGAGTGGGAGAGAGAGAAGCAGGCTCTCTGCTGATCAAGGAGCCCGATGCAGGACTCGATCCCAGGACCCTGGGATCATGACCTGAGCCAAAGGTGAACATTTAATCGACTGACCTGCCCAGGCATCCCAGTACCACACATCTTGATTACTGTGGCTTTATGATAAATCTTGAATTCAGGTAGTGTCAGTCGGCCAACTTTGTTGTTCTCTTTAAATTTTTTTTTTTTAAGATTTTATTTATTTGACAGATAGAAATCACAAGTATGCAGAGAAGCAGGCACAGAGAGAAAGGCAGGTTCCCTGCTGAGCAGAGAGCCCGATGTGGGGCTCGATCCCAGGACCCTGGGATCATGACCTGAGCCGAAGGCAGAGGCTTTAACGCACTGAGCCACGCAGGCACCCCTGTTGTTCTCTTTAATACAATGTTGGCTATTCTGGGTCTTTTGCCTCCCCATATAAACTTTAGAATTGGCTTGTCAATATCTACAGAATAACTTTCTGGGACTTGGGCAGGGGCTGCGCAGAGTACAGATCAGTTGGAAGGACTGATATCTTGATAATGCTGAGTCTTCCTGTCTGTGGATGTGGACTATGCCTCTATTTATTTAGTTCTTTGATATTTTTTTAATCAGAGTTTTATAATTTTCTTCATATAGATTTTGCACATATTTTGTTAGATTCATATCTAAGTATTTCATTTTGGGGGTGCTAATGTAAATGGTGTGGAGTTTTTTTAAAATTTTATTTATTTATTTGACAGAGATCACAAGCAGGCAGAGAGGCAGGCAGAGAGTGGGATGTGGGGAAGCAGGCTCCCTGCTGAGCAGAGAGCCTGGTGCGGGCTGGGCTCAATCCCAGGACCCTGAGACCATGACCTGAGCCAAAGGCAGAGGCTTAACCCACTGAGCCCCCCAGGCTTTTTTATTGCTCATGTGTAGGAAAGCAGTTGTCTGTTGTATAGTAACCTTGTATCTTGCAATTTTGCCACAATTGCTTATTCCAGGATTTTTGTTGTTGTTGTTCCAAAAGAAATCTTTTGGATTTCTATTTAGATGATCATGTCATCTGTGAACAGACTGTTGTATTTCTTCCTTCCCATTCTGTGTACCTTTTGACTTAGTCAGTTTGGGCTGTTGTAACAAAACACCATGGACTGGGGGCTTAATCAACACACATTTATTTGTCACAGTTCTGGAGGCTGGATCAGCGTGCCAGTGTGTTTGGGTTCTTGGTGGGGGCCCTCTTCCTTGTTTGCAGATGACCACTGTCTTGTATCCTCTGCTGGCAGAGACCGAGAGAGGGGGAAGCAAGCAGTCTCATGTCGAAGGGCACTAATTATCATGAGAGCTCCACCCTCCTGACCCAATCCCCCTCCTCCCGCCCCCCACCCAGAGTCCTCAGCTCCAGATACTATCCCAATGGGGATTAGGGTTTCAACATATGAACTTTGAGGGAATACAAATATTCAGTCCAAAGCACCTTGTATTTCCTTTTCTTGTCTCTTGCCTAGGCTAGGACTTCCAACAAGATACTGAAAACGAATGGGGAGAGGGGACATCCTTGCCCTGTTCCTGATCTTAGCGGGAAAGTATCTAGTTTCTCTCCACTTAAGTGCGATGTTGGCTCTAGGTTTTTCAAGTTGAAGAGGTTCCCTATGCCTAGTTTGTTGACGGTTATTATTATTGTTTTATCAAGGATAGGTATTAGATTTTGTCAAATGTTTTTTCTGCATTTATTGATATAAACATGTGATTTTTCTTCTTTAGCCTATGGGTGTGATTTTTTGTATGTCGAGCTAGCCTTGCATACCTGGGATAAATCCCACTTGGTTGTGGTGTATAATTCTTTTTATATATTGTTGGATTCAGTTTGTTAATTTCTTATGAGTTTTGCATCTGTGTTCATGATAGATATAGCTCTGTAGTTTTCTTTGCTTATAATATCTTTGTCTGGTTTTGGTATTAGGGTAATGCAGGCTTCAGAATGAGCTAGGGAGTATTGCCTCTGCTTCTATCTTCTGGAAGATATTGTAGAAAACTGGAAGGATTTCTTCCTTAAATGTTTGGTAGAATTAACCGGTGAACCCATCTAGGTCTGGTTCCCTCTCCCCATTCGTTTTCAGCATCTTGTTGGAAGGTTGTTAATTATTGATTCAGTTTCTTTAATGGATAGAGGCCTATTCATATCTCTTCTTGTGTGAGTTTTGGCAGACTGTGTCCTTCCAGGAATTGATTCATTTCATCTAGGTTATCTGATTTGAGGGCTTAGAATTATTTGTAATGTTCCTTTATTATCCATATACTATTCATCTATAGTGCTATCTCCTCATTCATTTCTGATGTTAGCAGTGTGTATCTTCTCCCTCCTTTTCTCAATTAACCTGGCAAGAGGCCTATTGAGTCTGTTGACCTTTTCGAAGAACTAGCTTTTGGTTTCATTGTTTTTCTGTTTTCCTATATCCAATTTCATTGATTTCTGCTCTCATTAAAAAAAAAATACTTCTTTTCTTCTGCTTACTTTGGATTTAATTTTCTTTTCTTTTTCTAGGTGGAAACTTTGATTTTTTTTAGATCTTCTGCTTTTCCAATATATGCATCTGATGCTGTATCCCGCAAATTTTGGTAGACCGTATTTCATTTTCATTTAGTTCAAAGTATTGTTAAGTCTCCCTTGAGATTTGTTCTTTCACCTATGTGTTATTTAGGAGTGTGTCATTTAATTTCCACATATTCTGGGATTTTCTACCTATTTCTGTTGATTGATTTCTAGTTTAATTCTATTATGGCCTGAGAGGATACAGAATATGTTGAAATTTGTGAGGTGTGTTTTATGGCCTGGAATGTGATGTATCCTAGTGAGTAGTCCGTGTGAGCTTGAGAAAAAACTTCCAT
This sequence comes from Taxidea taxus jeffersonii, assembly GCA_003697995.1. Lineage (NCBI taxonomy): Eukaryota > Metazoa > Chordata > Mammalia > Carnivora > Mustelidae > Taxidea > Taxidea taxus. Next base: position 4,084 of record ML104598.1, on the reverse strand, counting down.
TGTGCAATTGCTGGATGAAGTCGTCTGTTGATGTTAATTAGATCCTGCGGGTTGATGGCACTGCTGAGTTCAACTCTGTCTTTATGGATTTTCTACCTGCTGGATCTGTCCATCTCTGTTAGAGGGGAGTTGAAGTCTCCAAATACAATAGTGGATTCATCTATTTCAACTCACAGTTCTACTTGTTTTTGCCCAGTCCTGCCCACTGGCCAATGAGGAGTCCTGAGGACTTTCTCAAAAAAGCCTGGCCCATCTTACAGGACCAAAGGGTAGGGTGCCCCTCAGGAGTGGCCACTGGCCTTGGTCTCTTTCATTCCATTCCCAGAGGATCCGTAGGGAAACTGGGTAGGAGCTCCCAGAAGTGGCTCCCTGATGCCCCCTGGCCCCATCCAAGCTGCTGAGTGTCTGAGACCAGGCAGGTCAGGAATGCCAGTCAGGCATTGTCTGTCCCCAATCCCTGCTGCCCTGCTCTGGAGTGCCTGCTGCTCCCAGACTCCACACTGGGTACCCCTTGATCCTCCTTCTCCCATGGTCCCCTCCTGTGTCCCATAGCTCTGGCTCCAGGCTCCTAGTGCTGCCTTCCTCCTGTAGTCCTGCGGCAGCCTCTTCTTCACTCCCCTCCATCTACCCTCTGTGAGGCAGCTCAGAATCCTCCAGTGGCTCCCGATTGCCTGTGGGAGCAAGTCTCAGTCTGTCGTCTGCCATCGAGGCCCCCTTTGACCTGCTACTGTCCTTCTGGGCACCAGCCCTCACCTCTACAGTTCCCCTCTGTAGTGCATCTGTCCTCCTTGGCTCAGATGAACCCCTCTTGGCTGGACTCTTGCAAATATTTTACCTTGATTTGGTACTGATTTCACCCATGTCACACTATTTGCCAATGTATCTTTCTCTCCTACAAGATGTTAAGGTAGGTGAGACCAGACAGTTTGTCTTACTCCTTCCTATGACCCCGTGAAATCCAGTACCCACTATCTGCCTGGGAAAGAGGTGTCCCAGGTTCTGTACTCCCCTCTCTGTCCTTCTAGAGCTAGTTCAAGGGCAGCCTCCATCCAGAAACTTGCAGTAATCACCCCCACCTTATGTTCCCCCAGCCTTGCCTGGTCTTCAGCACCTCTGGGGGTGTGGGGATTCCCCAGTGGACCAGGTGTGGCCTGGAGGTTGGGCACAGAAGTGAGAGGAAGGGGACAGTGCTGGGAGGGGAAAAGACCCCAGGAGACCAGGGAAGGGATTCTGGGCTGGGCTGTGTGAGAAAGTGGGCAGGGGAGGCAACAGCAGGTATGGGCTGATCCAGCAGCCCCAGGACTTGAATGTGAACTGTGGCACCAGGAATGCAGGGGCTGTGAGGGAACATGGGAGGAACTCAAGGCGATGATATCTTCCAGGCTCTGTTGGGGGAGGCTCTGGGGTTGAGCCCAGTCTCAGGAGTCAGGGTCTTTTGGGTTCTGAGGATGTGATGGTGGTTGGGGTAGCCATGGAAGCTCATCCGATGGTGGTCAGGCTGGTCAAGAAACCTGGTCTGGTGGCGGTCAGGTTGATCTGGAGGCTGGTCTGATGGAGGTCAGGCTGACTGAGGTGCCCATAGGCTGGGCCAGTGACCTCAGCAGGAGATGAGGAGGGGGTTGGCGAGTGCAGGAGCTGTGGAGGCTGGTGCCGAGAGCTCTCTCTGCAGGAGCTCACAGCCAGCCAAAGCTTGGCGCAGGGCATCCAGGATGGCCAAGGGTCCACATTGCCCCTCTGGAAGGAAAGAGTGGACAGGGAAGGTAGTTCAGTTTTGCTCACTGTGGCCTACATAGCCACTCTTCCTCCTTTCTGGGGCCCTCCCCAGTCCTGCCCAGCCACCTCCCCCTCTTGTCTCTCTCCCACTGAGGGCCCCAGAGAAGGGGGCTTCTAGCACACGATTTCTAACCTTCCTCCCAATTCCAGGGAACATCCAGGGTACTAGACCTACCTGAGCCTTGCCCAGCAATGCCTTGTGAGGCTAGTGAGCAAAGGCTCATCACCAGTTGGTCGCCCCATTATCATAGGAGGCCCTTTGAGGAGAGAGCTTGGCCTGGCTCCTCTTGATTTCACCAGCCACAATCTGGCACTGATGAAATCATACTGCCCTGAACTTTGTCTAAACAATGGGGGCCATGTAGCTTGCTGCTTAAGGGAGAGACCCAAGGCTTTGGGTACAGCTGGCACTTGTCTTTTCTCTGCTTTGGTCTCTCCATCTGTGAAATGGGTACAATAACAGCACCTTCTCCAGTAGGCTGTTGTCATGACTTGAGGGGTTAAAACCACATGGGTTGCCTCTGCAGAGCCCACACTCAACCCAGTGACTGAACTTGCCTAGCTCCCTTGGAGGTTTGATCTTGCTGGCTTCTGCTTAGCTCTTCTCCCTGGGACACCCAATAGCATTTTCCAACTTTCTAAAGCCCGTTCTTCGCTATGCACTATGGACATCACAGGCAGAGGAGTCATGACAGTGGCATTTTGTAGACAAGACACTCAGGGCAGAGAGTTCTGGGTCAGGCTGCTCTCCAGACACTGCCCAGGCTCTGAAAGATGGGGGAGTTCTCCTACCAGGTGGGGCGTCCTTGCAAGCATCCAGCGTGTTCAGCAAAATCTTCCCCAGGGCTCTTTTTGATATGTTCTTGAAAAGAAATGGAGACAGGGCTGGACTGCACTGTGGCTGCCGTGTCCTCGTCCAGCAGGCAGTACTTGATGTTCCCTACAGCTTCTGTAAGGCTCCCTGGGGACATGTAGAGTCACTATCCCCTCATCCCTTCCTGGTTCCCTACCTTAGCCTGTCCACACTGCTTGATGGGCTTCTCAAAGACTTTTGGTGGGTGGATAGTGTGGGCTGCAACATCCATTCCCTCAAAGATCACATATTTATGGATTACCATTTATGTGCCAAAGTCGAAGTTGGCACTTTGGAAATAAACATGAATGTGCGCATTTTTACGCACTGGCTCATTTTATCTTTGCAACAACTCCTACTATTAGGCTGATTATAACCAGTGAAGAAAAGCAGTGCTGAGAAAAAATGAGAAATTTGCCTAAAGCCACCCAGCTAGGAGGAGGTGGGAGAACCAGCTTCCACCCCCAGGTTGCATAGCCTGGAGCTGTGATGCTAACCACCACCTTCACTGTCTTTTGATATTGGCTGCCGCTCAGCCATTCTCTCAGGCTCTACTGCCCTGGCTTTGGCTTGGTAGTTCTGTGCTAGGCAGTCTGGTGCATTGGCAAGAGCCCACTTAAAACCCAGGCGACCTGGTTTCAAATCCTCCTTCTACCTTACAGTGGCTCTAATCCCAGATTAGTGGTTTCTCAAAAAGTTTTTTAATGATTTGCTGACGCTGTTTAGGAACACAATTGATTTCTGTGTTCTGACATTTTATTATTTACCCAGCCAAGAAATGACAATAATTTGCCTCTGGATTCTCTCAGGTATTCTGTGTAGATGAGTATGATATATGATCACCGGTAGCTTTGTCTTCCTGTCTAATCCTTATACCTTTTCTTTCTTTTTCTTGTCTTACTGCATTGGCTAGACCCTCTAGTTGGCATACAAATAGTGATGACAGGCATCACTGTCTTGACTCTGACTTTAGAAGCATTCCTTCCAACATTTCACCAATAATTGTGAAGCCTGTGAGAGAGAGTTGGCTGAGACTCCTTATCTGGTAAAGGAAGTCCTTCCTGTTCTTAATTTGCTGATAAAAGGAGACTGTTCTTGACATCTGTGGAGATGAACATATGGTTTTTGTCCTTTAATCTGCAATGTGTATATGTTGTTAATCTTGAATGATCTTTAAATCACTGGGGTTAAATCCAACATGGTCATGTTGCATTTCTTTAAACACTGCTGGATTTGGTTTGCGAATATCTTATTTAATATTTTGCATCCACATTTCCGTGTGACATTAGCTTATAATTTTCCTTTCTTATATTTCTCCTTCTCTGGTTTTTTTTAAAGATTTTATTTATTAATTTGACAGAGAGAGAGAGATCACAAGCAGAGCAGCAGGTAGAGAGAGAGCGCGGGAGAAGCAGGCTCCCCACTGAGCAGAGAGCCCGATGTGGGGCTCGATCCCAG
>RCUC01141806.1:0-28034 GCA_003697995.1 Taxidea taxus jeffersonii | reverse complement strand
TGTGTGTGTGTGTGTGTGTGTGTGTGTGTGTGTGTAATCTTCAACACAGTCTTAATGTGTAGGAGATAAGGGCTGAGCACTTTTGGAAAAGGTCATGCCTCCAAGGATTAGTTTTTTCCCTTTACTCACCTCTTTGGCTATCAGCATCGAAATCAAAGGTCACATGGTTGCTTGAGAAGAAACAGCCACTCTCAGTAATTGTGTGGTGTTCTAGGTAGGGTTAGTTCTTAGTCCTGGATGGATAGATAGATGGATGCAGGCATTTTTGAGAAAAGACAAAACAAAACAACAACATTCCTTCCCAAGTAAAGCTTGGTACTCCTTTGAGCTATGTCTCCTTTCATCACTTCCCTGGCTTCTGTGGACTGAGGCCTCCCTCCTTGTGGTCTTACCAAAGAATTTACCTGGGGCATGTTAAATTGTTTTGATGTCTTCTAGTCTATAAATCTATATTTAAGTGGGGCCATCATGGGATTTGGCTGTCTTTATTTTGTCACTCTCTCATTTTTCTTCCAGGGAAATGGTGTATTTATGAAGAATTTCCCTCATTGGTAACATTTGATGACTTGTGCGTCTTTCAGAGACCATGTCTCTCTCCTGGTGTCAGAGTTAGGGAAATGGACAGTTCCTTACTTTGAAACATACTTGTTCTAGGGTCTGTGAATGTTCTAAGACAGTGGCCATCCTCCCATTGACATCGATCAATTTGGCATTGCCTGGGTTTCACACATCTCGTCGTATTACTCTTCTTGAGTTTACACATCTTTTTTCATTGATTTCATTTGAGTTTGGCATCATGATGTAGTGGGACTAGCACTCAGCTGGGAATTAGGACTAGCTATGCCCTTGGATAAGATACTCAGCCTTCCTGGTTTGTAGTTTTTGCCTCTATAAAAGTTGAGACATCCAATTTTATATTTCTCTGGCTCTAAGGGCATTTTGACCTCTGAATGCCAAAAGGATTCAGGTGGGATTTCAATCTTTCCCATAGCTTATGCCTTCTGGGAGCATTTTGGTCAGCTGAGTGATGATTCAAAAACCCTGTTCTTATGGGAAGCAAATGGAAACATGCTGGCCCCTCAGATGGTAGCTGTTAGAGAAATAAAAACCCTACAGTTGTTGGGGGCAGTCAATTTGTCCATCGATAAGCTAGAAACCAAATTTCAGAGTTTCCCTGTGCATATTATTTAGTATCGTTAAGGTATACATTTTTCTTATCTCAAAACTACTTTTGATGGTAGAATATTTGACTTCCTTTGTTTTTAACTGTGAACCCCTTTGCCTGTTAGTGATGGTGTTCTAGCTGACCTCATCCAAAAAGATGCATATTCCATGTCCAGCTAGGATAGGGACTCTGTATCATGGTGAGCATTTCTCATATAACTTGACTCAGGCTGAACACATTGATTTTCTTGCAAATAGGGACTAACTCACTCCGTTGAAGACTCATGCAAGGAGAAGATAGCAAAGTGTTTGCTAAGGTGATAGACTGTCCTTATTTTGCCTTTCGGCAGCAAAGTGATCTGCTTGGAAAGTAATTAGAGCATTTCCCCAACGGTGTTGGTGATCTTCTTCTCCTCCTGGATATAATTTGAACAGTCCTGTGGTCTCCTAGATGGTGTGCCATGTGTCAGGACCTCAACGAAAAGTAGCCGCCCCCTTCTCCATCTTTCTAGCCTGTGTCCCTCACCTGCAAGGATGTGGAGAGTGGCTCATTCCTACAAGTGAGTTCAGACCTTTTATTTCAGGACTGTTATTTGAAAAGCTGATGCTCTTCCATGATACTGTTCTTGCTGTTCTGCTTTGCAAAGTCTTGAATACTCTACCTAGGTAATTAGGAGGCTCAAGGGTCCTCCAGGTCTGGTCCATGCTTTTTGGTGGCACACGGATGAAGCTGACTTCTCTGGAAGCTTGCATGCCAGCCTCTCTTCTCTGCATCCCACCGAGTCTAGTAGACTTAACTTCTTTCCAGTATGGCAGTGTCCTTGCCCCATGGCTGGAGGATAAGGATGATCTTTGTCAGGCCTTGGCAGCTATAAGCCATGTGGATCTGATTTCGACAGTGGCTGGAGTACTATCAAGTCCTCTGGGTTCCTTTGTGTTTCATGATAATTTTTGTTCAGCTCATATACTGAGTAGCAGGCACAGCCCCGTCTTTTGTTTTCAATATAATGTGCTAAAAATTTGGGTTCTGTGGCCTTAGTCATTTACATGGCTAAAGTTAGCTATTCATACTTTTTAGGAGATTTAATGTCCCTTTCTGGTGGGCTTTGCGTTTTTTTTTTTTTTTTTTTTTTATCATAAGCCACAAAGTCCCGTGATTTAGAAAATCACGAGGTAAAACTGAAGTTAGGAATGAAAGGTCCTGCCTAGGATATGATGCTCATTCCCACCCCTGACTAAAGGCTTCAGACCATCAATCAGTGAATAAATCTATATGGTTTATGTTGTTTACACTTTGATTGTCAATACTCATTCTTTTAATTTTAGAATTATGCCTTGATTAGATTCAGTAATGCCTTGTAGACAAAAGCTCATGAAATTTGTTTGAATGTCTACAAGACTTTCAATTTCAAAGATAACACCAAGACTTAGCCACGCTTTTCATACCGATGCCTCCCTGGTAGATAAGATATTTAAACCACAATGCAACTAAGGTAAAATAAAACTGTAAAAAGAACTCTTTTTTTTAAAAGATTTTTTCTTTAAATTTATTTGACAGACAGAGATTACAAGTAGGCAGAGAGGCAGGCAGAGAGAGAGAGGGGAAGCAGGCTCCCTGCAGAGCAGAGAGCCCGATTTGGGGCTCCATCCCAGGACCCTGAGATCATGACCTGAGCTGAAGGTAGTGGCTTAACCCACTGAGCCACCCAGGTGCCCCTGTAAAAAGAACTCTTAAGAAATAAACTGTGAGCCTGCGTTTCAAGCTGGTTTTCCTAGAAAATGTCACCAGGATGGAAATTCAGAAGCAGACCACCCAAAGAAAATTCCCTAAAGAACTGTTGTTCATTTTTTTTATTGTGTTACGGAATGTTCTTGCGGGAATCTGTAGAATAGTATGTACTTTGTAGAGTTACCTCCCAGACTTCCCTGCTGAGCTCTTCTTATGGAAGAGGCTTCTCTTTAATTACTCTGTGAACATGTGCATAAAGATGAAAGCCTGACCTTCCCAAACACTGTGTTATAAAATTAATTGATAATTAATTCCACAGGTGCATACTGATACATGGGTAGAAGACAAAGGTGGTCGTTTTTCACAGACTTTGAATCAGAGTGACTTAAGGGAATTGGGTCTGCAGGTACAGAGTTCCAGGAGCACCGTGACCAAGTCATTTTACTTACTTTCCTTTTAATATTTGCACAAGATGAATGTGAGCATCATGTATACACCCCAAAGTTCTTCTATTAAGTACCAATTAATTACAGATGATAAAACTTATTTTCCTTTATGGTACATAAGCCAGTACATCAGACGGATTTTCATCCGTGCCTTGCTTTGAATTATGGCTAACTTAATAAACTCAACTAAATGAACATCTCATTTTATTCTGCTTTAAAAATAATTCTCTGTGGGGTTTTTCCCCTTTGAGATTTTACTTAGAAAGTCTTTCTCTACCTCAAGATCAAATAAATATTCAGCTGAATATATGAACTATTACCTGTTCCATTTTTCCATTTAGATTTAAGATTTTATTAGAGAAATCTCCACACATATTCCAAATTAGAGAACAGTATTATGAGCTACATATTCTCACCACTCAATTTCAACAGTTCTTAATACATGACTAACTTTGCTCTCTCTATATCCTCCCGCACTCCTCACTCCTTTTCCACCCTGGTATTTTGAAGTATAAATTCCTCACATAATTTCATCTATAAATACTTAAGTATGTGTCTTTAGCAGACTTAAAAAAAAAGAAATAGAATGTCATTATTATATCTAACAAAGCTAACAGTAATTCCTTCATGTCATTTAATTAATACCTAGCATTCAAATATGATACCTAGTGTTTTAGGCCTTGAGGATAGGGCCTTAAAAGTAAGACCTATAGGGACGCCTGGGTGGCTCAGTTGGTTAAGCGGCTGCCTTCGGCTCAGGTCATGATCCCAGCGTCCTGGGATCGAGTCCCATATCGGGCTCCTTGCTCGGCAGGGAGCCTGCTCCTCCCTCTGCCTCTGCCTGCCTCTCTGTCTGCCTGTGCTCTCTCTCTCTCTAATAAATAAATAAAATCTTAAAAAAAAAAAATTAAAAAAAAAAAGTAAGACCTATAAGGTTTTAATACCAGGGGTCCAAAATTCTAGTGTGAGGAGACAGACAAAAGTAAGTAAGACAAAAAGAAGATAATTACGTTGAGCACTCTGAAGCAAACACAGTGGGCAATTGGGAAGAATGACCCAGGCCCAAGGGTGGGGCTATTCCAGGCAGGGTGATGAGGGCCCTGCGAGGTGGGGTCAGCGGAGTTGAGAAGGGCCTGGGACCAGCCTCCTGAGGGGGTGGGAGGAAGGAGATCTGTGGGATTTTGGTGGGCTTTGGGGTGTGCCATCTCTCTAGGCAAACTCTTTTCCTTGTTAAGGCTGGCTTGAGTTGCAGTCGTTTGTAACGTTTTACGTTTTGGTGTCCCAACTTTTCAGCAGGGTAAATAGAGCCATCCGAAATACATTGATAGTGAACTTGGTGATAATTTTTGGCTGGTTTGTTTATCAGTTATGCTTAATTGCCCCTTGAACATGCCTGAAAAAAATGAAACTGAATATTCAGGCAGCTTTAAGACGGCTTGAAGTATATAAACCCCTAAGGGCTCAGACCCTTATCTCTCTGTAATAAGAAGAACTCTAATTTCTGCAGGGTAGGTTCCCTCTCGAGATCTTAGACACTTCCTGATTCTTTCTTGGTGAAATAAAAGTGACAACTTCTTTTTTTTTTTTTTCCTTGTGACTTTCTAATACTTCTTCTTCTCTAGGTTAAAACCAGGAAGTAGAAAATCAATGTATAGAAATCAACCGTGTACACACACACACACACGCACACACGCACACACGTATTTTCATGTACATATGAATATATATACGGAAAATAGGAGGGAAAGAATACATAGGGAAGGGACGCCTGGGTGGCTCAGTTGGTTTAGCGGCTGCCTTCGGCTCAGGTCATGATCCCAGTGTCCTGGGATCGAGTCCCACATCGGGCTCCTTGCTCGGCAGGGAGCCTGCTTCTCCCTCTGCCTCTGCCTGCCTCTCTGTCTGCCTGTGCTCGCCCTCTCTCTCTCTCTGACAAATAAATAAATAAAAATCTTAAAAAAAAAAAAAGAATACATAGGGAAGATGGTCTCTCTTAAATTTGATTTAAAGGTAATAGCAAATTAGAGTACATTCTTGTCTTAATCTTTTCCGTAACAAGATGAAATGAGGTTTTATGTTTGGATGATGGAACAGAAGTGGGTGATTCCAGCGTTTTTCTTCTCAGCCGTTAAAAGAAGGCTTTGAAAGAAACAGTCTTTCTGTATACATACGAAGTGTTTGTCAGTCTTCCTTCAGACACCGCCAGCCACAGTCAGACTAAACATCGGTAGACATTTCACTGAGTCCGCAGGGGCGATATCTGTTGATTCACATCTTTCCTTTCTACCAGAAAGTCCTCAAGCATTTACCGTGTTCCTGCGTGTAAGACACCTCCCCACATCACAGGGAAAGAAGGGCCCGGGGACTGTAGGCTTTACCTTTAAGGAACTTGTGGCCTAATTGAGGTAAGACAGGCGTAGAAGAAGATAAGAAATATCTGAACACAGTACAGAATCAGTGCCAAATGCAGATGTGTGCTCAGGGTTTAGAAGAGGGAGAAAGTTCATTGTAAGCTTGAATAATGATCCTCATGGCAGTAGCCGACATGGGCACTGTGTACCATGGACTGGGTACCGTTCGAGTATTTTACAGGTTTTTGGTCAATTAATCTTCGTACCCGTCATGTGACCTAGGCTCCCAGGGTCACATAACAAGGAAATGGTAGGGACCCCCATAGATTCTGGGCTGTCAGACTCCAGGGCCACAGTCTTATCTGAATCAGGGTGGGCTAGGGAAGCCTGCATCAAGGGGGGACCCTTTGGGCAAAGAAAGCAGCCCACCTCACGGAAGCCGCTGGTATATATAGGGAAAGAGTGACAGGTAAGGTTTCAGGGACATTGTTGAAAAGCCCTTCAGTGGCTTCAAAGGCCTTTGAACTTGCTAAGGAAAGCAGTTGGAGAACCAATACATGAACTTACCAAGAAAATAATGCGATCACTCCACACCCTGGGAGGACGGGTCTCCCAGGGGAATGTCAGCCATGTTGCTGGGCAACCGTGAGGATTCAAGTTTGGGCTCCCTGATCATTCCTGCTTCAGTCTTGTGGCTGTCCAGTGACTTGTTTGCTTTCCATTAGCCCTTTCTCACTTGGCCTTGAGGGATCCATAGCTACAGAATCTCAGTCATGAGGTAGGATGAGCTCCCCATCCCACTAGTCTTCCCAGTAGCTCCCACAAGGCCCATGTGCCTTCTTAACAGCAGAAGGTAAAACCAGGTGGCATCACCCCTTTTCCTCCTATCTGGATCTGGGGCCAAAGAATGCAAAGCAACATTTCAGGGCAACTTGGAACTTGGGGAGGAGAGTGGTGGCATGCAGAGGCCCTTCCAGCCCCAGTTGCCCCCTTCTGTCAAGGCCTGCCTCTGTGTCCCTAGGGGCTAATTAGAAGAATCCTTTGTGATCACCTGGTCAAGACTGCGTATATTTAGACAGCAAGGTCAGGGGGCATAACCACAATTTTCTACTCCATGCTCATTGATCTAGGGTTTAAATACAGGCTGCAAAATAAAGTGTAAGTGGTGGTAGCTCAAAGAAGCAAACCAAGCTTCACATTAAATGACATGGGGCTCCTGAAAGTATGGGAAGGCCTGGGAACAAAGGTTACTTACTACATCTACAACTCTTTTTAGACAAAGAAAATATGTGATTAAGAAATGTTTTTGGCAAGATCTCACCAAGATTATTTACTGGGAAGGAGACCCGGGACTCAGCCAGGCAGGAAAATGTGGGGTGTTTTGCTGGAGTTGCGGAAGGACATTCTAAAGTATGGAAGTGCCTGTGTTTCGAGGGAGAGGGAGAACCGTAATATGGTTTTCTGCCCTTCAAGGATCTCTGCAAAAGCCAAAATAAGTAGAGGAAGCCCCCCCTTCCCTTGAAATTTAGGGACCTTGCTGTTGGGGAGGGGTGGGACTCAGAACATTCACTCTGCTCTTTAGGCAGGTTTTGAATATTTAGACCCAGTGCAGTACTTTTAACTTTGTTTTACTTTAAAACATGGCTAGCTCTTCTCTAGCCTTCTCCAAGAAGAAGACTTGATTGTTTGCAGTCATCCTGGCATAAAAATGTCCACAGTTATGCTAATGGATGGGCTTAGGTAAGGAAAGAAAACTTGCCCTTCTGATTCCAACGTTCCACTACCTAGCTTTTTATAAAACAAAAAAATAAACTGCCATCAACTGAAGTTTCAGGTTAGGGGCTTGGTCTGAAGGTGTTTGGAGATTTGGGCATCCTTTGCCATATTTTTTGTAGACATTGCATGGTTTCAGTGTCCTGGCTGACCACGTTTCCCTCCAGGGGCGTGTTCTCTCCAGAGTCATTTGTCTCCCACTGGGAGACTTTCCCTCCCCGCCCTTTGTCTATTTCTCAGACATCTGCCACATGCTTTCTCCGGGGCTTGCAGCCCAAACCATCCGGAGAGAGCTTTGTCTGCTTAGTATAACTCATGGAGGAAGATAGACCTGATTGATTTTCACGTGCAAATATAACAGTGTTCTTGCCAGAAGCTCCATGTACTCAGTGTCGCACGCATGAATTTATGATGCATTTGGGAGAGGGTCAGAATATTCAAAGATGAAATTAATGCTGGTCCACCCAGCTCTGTAGTGCTGAGGTAAATGAAGGGTGTCTGGTGTCCTCTGGAGCACAAGTTCCTTCAGCAAATGCCAAGAGGAAAAAGAGGGCTCCGCAGACTGACGCTGGAACCTGTGGATACATATGTCTTGCCTCCTTTCAGTTGGTAACCTAGACAGAGGCCGGCTGGGGAAATCAACTAGTGGACGGGTGTGGCAGGAGCCATCCTCTCTCTGCCCTCCTCACTCCTTTACGGGACACCTGTATGTTCTGCATAGATTCAGGCACCATCTTCTAATATTCCTGTACTTTTGTTCTTTTGTTTTGATATTGGTCTTTATATGCAAGGAACTAGGTTAATCACAGTCCTTACTTCATGACATGTTATCTTCATATTTTTATCTGTTTAAAGTGATCTAATGAGCAGCCCAGCCCCATCCCCTGAAACCAAAGCTAGGACCTTGAAAATACCCTCCATCGGACCCCATGATGGTCCTCCTCACGTCTGATCCTCCCTCCTTCCTCCTTCTTCCTTGAATCTGATCCTCCCCAAGGTAACCATCAGCTGAACCCTGTGTGCACCTTTCCTCCCCTACTGTCCTTTCTGTATGACTGCTTTTACCTATGTGTGCTCCTAAAATGGACCATGTTAAGGCATAAACCGTATATACGTGAAAAGGGCATCATACTCTGTGTAATCTTTTTTACTTAATATTGTCACTGCTATCATCCATCTACATTAGTGCATGACACAGTAGTTCATTTGCCTTGTCTGCTATATAATGTTCCTTGGGGATTTTGCTCTGTTGACTTATTCACTTTCCCATTGATGGGCATTCAGATTGGTGCTGGAGTCTTGGCTACGGTGAAGGTGTCTGCTATAAATATTCTTGCACGTATCATTAGTTGTCCACATACGAGAGATGACTCTATGTATATGACTTCATTTTTTGGAAACTAGCAGGAGTATTATGAACCGAAGGAACATTTGTGGGAAGCATAATGAAGATAATCCTCAGTGCTTTTTATTTTAGTTAGTGTGAAGAAGTTGTAGGTCAACTTTATATGAACAAAGATGCCATCGTAGCTTTACTTTGTTTCTTCCCCCATCATCCCTGTCCCGCCCAGGGCTTGGAACAATTCTGGACACACAGTGAGTACTTCCTTTATACTTAGGCTTGGTGCAGTTGCTGCTTGTTGATTTTATCTTATTTTAAACTCTTTGAAGGTAAAGCTATGTTCTCATGAGCCCAGTCTTCTTTGTGCTTCCAAGTATCTAATTGGGCCAGCTTTTTGCCCCTAAAGAACTTCCCATCTGGTGGGGAGTATTAAAATGCACTGTGATATGTGCTGTAACACTTAGGTCATAGAGAAAGGGTGCTTACCTTTCCCTGGGAGAGGAGACTTCTGGGAATGGCGGGGGGAATGTATTGGATCTGATCATCAGAGCATGAGTAAGAAGAGTTCACAAGGTAGATTAAGAAGGTGGATAGTGTGGACTATTTCAGGGAACTTAGAAGCATGGGATAAGATGGCACACTCAGGCCCTGGAAAGTGGTTGGTTTTTGACGAGAACATGCATTGTATGCAGTTTAAGTGTAGGCAGATGGGAAGTCAGATGTGCTTGTGTTTTTGTGAGTCTCTTCATCTTTGAGGACTGTAAATAGACCAAAGTCATTTTTTACTTAGTCCCACTACTAGGCATCTGGGTCTCTGGTACTTAGTGATGTCCCTAACCATTCCTCTTCATGCACATACATTTGGCTAAGAGGTGGGAAGACACTACTTACCTCTGGTCCTTGTTAGCCTGGTGCTTGGATGGTAGAGTTCACCTAAGTTAGGCTTCAGGAATAGTCTGTGGTCATGGAATCCTGCTTTTCCCTCCAGGGACTAGACCACGATAACTCCCTTATAGGGGTGGCAAAAGTACACCCTGTGGAAAGCTTGCCTTCTCCTTCTGGTGGCTGTTAGCCCCAGTGCTCTTCCTCTATCTTATCTCTGCCCCTAGCTGCTTTCCTCTATCTGCTTTCTAGCGATGGAGCTCGGGGAAGCCACAGGGATGACGGCCTCACTCGCACCCATCCCTGACCATCTGTTCTCAAAGACTTGGCGGCTAGCAGAGGGAGTGAGGATTTCAGGGAAGAGGACCAGAGCGGGCTGGTGGACAGCAGGCGTCTCTCTCCTCAGAGAAAACAGCTAGTCCTCTGTGACCACTTCTCCTTCTAACAAGAGGGATCGTGCAGCCACTGCCCACACCAGCATATGCCTTTGGGAAGACCAGATGGATTTGTACCAAATAAAATCTTCATTGGAGTGGATGGTGGTAGAAGAACGCATTTTATTGTGCCACGGGATAATACAGTGTTCTATTTTGGATGACTTTTGGGAAGTCTTTATTTTAGGTTCATCTCTGGAGATGTGATTTCTTTGTATTCTTTTACCTACCTAGCAGGGTGGTTAAGAACTCAGTAGCCTTTAAAGTGGGCTAGATCTGCTCGTGTTTGAGCTCAGCCTGTGCCCCTTTTTTGCTGTCTGTGACTTTTGGCACGTTATTTAACCTTGGAGGCTCAGTTTCCTCAGCCGAGAAATGGGCCACTGATTGTTGGCTCTCACACTGGGTTTTCATGAGGGTTATGTACGCAGTAACGCATTTAAAGTAGCTTTCTATGGAGTTATTTGAATGTTGGGCTCATGTTGTTTTTATAAAAAGGATTCGGTTCAATCCTTTAAGCTGTGTCAATCAGGTGGCCATTGTGAAACCAAGTGGGCAGTGTTCTGTGAGGCTTAATAGATTTTTAATATTATTCAGTGCAGAGGTTAAATAGGATGATCACATTTATAGTGGGGCACCTCTGCTTAAATGTGGCTCTCTCTTACTTTCAAATCAGGGCTTTAAAAAACTCCTTTTCTAGAAACATTCCCAATGAAACCTGCCCCCCCCCCATTGTTGTCTCTGTTTGCTACAGCCTTCTCTCTGCTTTTATGTTTTAGCTCTGCAAAGTCATATCATTTATCCACATGGACTTTTATGTGTGTTTGTCTCGTCTCCCCCTTAGAAGACGTACCCCTGCAGTTGCCTAGAATGAGATGTCCTTTCCCTCTCCGTGGAAATACCGTGTTCCCTTTCCTTAAGGAGCTGGGAGAGAATTCAGCTCGATGTGCATTATGGCCCCGTGAATCACTGTGCCTCTCTTCCCTTCATTCACCATGTGGTTAAAAAACAAACTGGGGGGGAGGGTGCGCCTGGGTGGCTCAGTGGGTTAAAGCCTCTGCCTTCGGCTCAGGTCATGATCCCAGGGTGCTGGGATCGAGCCCCGCATCAGGCTCTCTGCTCAGCGGAGTGCCTGCTTCCCTTCCTCTCTAGCTCTGCCTGCTTCTCTGCTTATTTGTGTTTTCAAAAAAAAAAAAAAAAAAAAAATCTTTAAAAAAAAAAAAAAACTGGGGAAAAGGTCATGCAGAGATGGTGGATGTCCCTTAGTGTAGGTCATCTGTAACTTCTGTGTACTGAATTTTGCTGAAACCTGTCAAAAGATACTGAAGACAGGCCTCTTTGAAACGCTGAATTTTCTGGCATTTTCAAACTTGAATTGCATATGTTAGACTGATTTGTCATGAACTGAAAGTACGTCGTCCTTCCTTTTCATGATGTTGTCAAATCGAGCTCAGGTTCAGAGGACTCTTAGAAAAATTAGTGTGGTAGGAGGTGTGCCTGGGTGGCTTGGTCAGTTGAATGTTGGACTTTTGGTTTCGGCTCAGGTTATGATCTCAGGGTCATGGGATCAAGCCCCATGTAAGGCTGTGCTCAGCAGGGAGTCTGCTTGAGAATTTTCTCCTTCCCTCTTTCTCTGCCCCTGCCCCCTGCACACGCTCTCGTTCTCTCTCTCCCTCTCTCTCTCACTAAAGTAGACAAGTCTTCAAAAAATTATTGTGGTCTGAGCAGATTCTAGTGGATTGAAATAGAGATTTCTCCAGCTTATGTTAATTAGCACTCTGAGAGTTAAATAGTGAAGTGGCGGATACGGACAAGGATCAAACAGTATGGAGAAAGTTGGGGAGAGGAGCGACAAGGAGATGAATGGGAACCATCCCCACAAAGGCCATTGCTCTGAAGCAGTTGGAATTCTTTCATTTGACTTTGGGACCCTTCCTGCCAGGCATGGGAGTTTGTCCTGGGCGCTCTCTGCTTTCCCTGGATTCTGGGCTTCCCAGTGGAAGAGAGCTGTATTATGGTCTTGTCCAGTTTTGCTCTTCCAGGGCATGAAGTGGAGAGAATGCTGACGGTATGAACTAGGAGGAGACGGGCTCGTGTTCACAGCAACACTTGTCCTTTCTCAGTGTAACTAGGTTTCATCTGACAGGTCCCCTGAGATGTGGAATCAGAGCCCCAGGAGTTTCCCAGGGCTCACACTTGTAACTGTCCTCATCTGGTAGCCAGGTAGAGTGCCTTGAGGTCCTAGTGGCCCCTTCCTACCCTTCGTTCTTCCTCCTGTGCTGGCTGACCCGGGGGCATTCTGAAGGACTGCAGGAACCTCAGCTACTCCTCTTGTCCCCTTACCTGGCTGTGGATTCAGCTCTGGGGACTCGTGTGTTTGGCAGCCCTTAGCGTGCTCAGTTGGCTTTTCCCACGTTCCCAGTGACCTCTGCTTTTAATCATCCACTTGTGGAATGTTCACAAGGGTCTTGCAGTCCTGTAGCCTAATTGACCTCCTTCATTTTAGAGGTAAGGACCCTGAGGCCCGGGGAGGGGATGTAATAGGCCTGCAAAGGTACGTTTTGGTTAAAGGCAAAGCCGGGACCAGAACCTGAATTTCTGGAATCCTTGTCCAGGGCCTTTTCCATTTCTCTCTTCCACTTTGTATTGTTATGTTAGACTTCCAGAACCCCTCTGTTTTTGGCCAATGAACCTCCAACATCTGGGAGAATAGAAGTTTCTATGAAAACCAATTTTAAACCTATTTTTTTTTCCCGTGAGAACACATTACTTTGATAATAAGAAGAGAAAATAAAGCTTAGTTAAGGAGGTTGCTAGAAGCAAAGGCAAGGCTTCAGCCCCTTTTGCATGGCATTCATGGAGGAGAGGTATTCATGGAGGAGAGGCAGTGAGCAAAGTGGTTAGGCCCTGGGCTCTGCCTCAGGCCACCTGCCTGAAGACCCTCCTTCTGGTTCTTGCACATACCTCTGATCCCTGCTCAGAGAGGCCTTCTAAGGCCACCCTTTTGAAATTGCACTGACCCACTACCTCTAAACAATCCTTTCTGTCCCCTTCACTGCTCTATTTTTCTGTAGGGCCCTTGTCACTCTCTGACATTGATTTAGTTGTTTTGTACTTCGAATATCTCCCCTTCCACTCATATGGAAGCCCCATGGGAATGAGGACTTTGGTCCCTTTTGTTCACTGCTGTATTCCCAGCGCCCAGAGCAGTGCCTGGAACACAGTAAGCAAATATTTCTTGAAACGGTGAATGGAACTTTGGGCAAGGAACCCAATCTTTCTGTGCCTTTTCTTGAGAGTAAAAATAGGGATTAAAAATAGAGCCTCACTAGATAGGCTTCCAGCTATGGAGTGGGTAAGTCATGGGGATGAAAGGGAACACAGTGGTATTGTCATCGTGCTCTATGGTGACAGATGGTGGCTACATTTACGATGAGCAGAGCATAAGGTGTAGAGACGTTGAATCACTCTGTTGCACACCCAAAACTCATGTAACTTCATGTGTCAGCTGTATTTCAATATCAAAAAAATTGAACCTACCTCACAGAGCTGCAGTGGCAACTAGAGGAGTTTGTTGTCTCGTCCAAAGCCCTGGGAACCAGCCTGGCACATAGTAGATACTCAGTAAAAGGTTCTCTGTTATTATTATCATTGTTAAATATTTGACTTCCTTACTAGACTGTAAATTCCCTGAGGGCAGAGACTGTTTCTCTTATGTCATCTGTTTATTCCCAGTAGTGAAGTAATTAACACAAATATTATTTAGCATTTGTTAAATCGATAAACAAATTACGGAGAAATTGTAGGCAATATCTCTGTAAATATTTATTAAATTTAAATGCATCATTTTCCTTCTTGTCTTTTTCTTCAAGCTGCAGTTGGTGAATCTTCTTGAATAATATGATCATATCATGCCTTAGCTCATCCCTGAAGCAGTGGGGCCAATCATTTTGTTGTTGTTGTTGTTGATGTTATGACTCAGCAGAGTTTGTTGGGGACTGACAGTGGCAGAAGCTTTGTGAATGGTGGATGTCACGTCAGCCTCTAAGACACAGGGTGGTTACTTGGGGTCTCGTCCATTCATAGTTGGTACTTCACCGAAATGCTTCCCTGGGAAAGGGGGGGCTTACCAAGGCTGCAGGCGTTAGAGCAGACAGATTGCAGGAAAAGATGAAAGAGCAGGTTTTGAGGGAAATGTACTCCTCCTCTCTGTCCTCAAGAAACAGTTTAAAGGTTGTAAAAAGATTCTGCTTCTAAACTAGAACCAGTCATTTGAATTCCGTGGGCCTCACAGTTTTTCTGGTAAAATGAGAGGATGGGACTAGAAAATCTCAAAGGAACCTTCTTACTTTTGGAATTTCCTGCTTCTCTGGAAAATGTTGAAGGCCCTAGACTGATGAAGAATTTAAGGGCAAAGGTTTGAGTGGAGACCCTGATAAAATGGAAGAGGGGTGTTGCCGCAGGAGGGAGCATTGGACGAGGGGCTAAATGGCGTAGAGTGTGCATCTGTGAGAGGGATGGGAAAATTAGAGCATTTAAATAGAAAATGAACTCAGAACCCGCATCTTAACAAAAGACTTTTCTGATCTCCTGGCCTGGGTCAGTTTATTTAATGTGAACTAAGTTGCATGTTAGCTGTCCAATCTGGGTGTCTCATTTGTGAAACTTTCCCATAACTAAGTCCCGGGAGGTTTCCAATCATGCCCATAAGGTAACGCAATTTGGCAAGAGGATTTGGACCTTGACAAAAATCTCTTGCCCAATTTGGTTTCCAGAAAGGCTGACTTACCTAATTTGAAAATAAATTGAAAACAAAACCTTTGGTTGTTACTTGTTTGATGAAATGCCACAGAAAGCTATGTTGTTTTTTTTTCTCATACCCCATTACTGTGGAGAAGATTGTTATAGTATCTGTCCTTGGTTTTACTGTCCTTTCCTGCCATAGTGCTCCCATAAGCCTAAATCACTACAGCAATGACGTTTAATCCTAGGAATCCGTGTGTGTGTGTGTGTGTGTGTGTGTGTGTGTGTGTGTGTGTATGTTTTGTACCATGTGTATCTCCCTGCATTCCCTATCTCCATATTAATTTTGGCTTTCTATGTCTATGTAACAAATCACCACAGACTTAGTGGCCTAAAATGACACATGTTTAGTTTCATATAGTTTCTAGGGGTCAGGAATTTGGACACAGTTTATTTGGGTTATTCACTTCGGGTATCACAAGGCTACAATTAATGTATTAGCCAGGGCTGTGGTCTCACCTGAGGCTTGACTGGGGAAGAATCTACTTTTATTGGCAAGTTAGTACTTAGCACTTGTGGACAGAGGATTTCAGGTACTTGTTAGCTCTTGGCCAGAAGTGGCCATCAGCTCTTTTCCATGTGCCTCCCAACCTGGGCATCTCACACAAGGCAGCTTGCTCCTTCCAAACTAGCAAGGGAGTTTAATGTTTTCCTGTAGCTCAACTTTCTTTATAAGTCTGACCCCAGTTTTCTCCTATTATCCTTATAAGGTAAGATAGAAGTAGGGAGAACCAAGAGGCTTCAAATGAGCTAAATGAAAAATTAAAAATAGAAATACTGTATGATCCAGTAATTCCACTATTGGATATTTACCCAAAGAAAACAACACCCCCCCCACTAAGTCGAAAAGGTATATGCACCCCTGCGTTCATGCAGCATTATTTAGAATAGCCAAGATATGAAAGCAATGCAAGTGTCCATGGATAGATGAATGGATAAAAAAGATGTCATGTATGTAGGCAATGAAATATTTATCAGCCATAGAAAAGAATGAGATCTTGTCATTTGTGACAAGGTGGATGGACCTAGAGGGTATTATGCTAAGTGTAGGAAGTCAGAGAAAGACAAATGCCATGTGACTTCACTTATATGTGGAATCCAAAACAAAACAAAACAACCCCAAAACAAAACAAACAAACTAAAAAAATACAGAGAACAAACTCTAGTGGCTTGCCAGAGGGGAGAGAGGGAGAGGGATGGGCGAAATAGCTGCAGGGTATAAACTTCCAGTTATAATATAAATAAGTTACTGGGATGAAAGGTATAAATGCCCCCTCCCATCTCCAAAGGCTCAGTGAAATGTCTAAGGTTGCAAGTGGCCAGTGGTTGCATTGGAATAAGAATACAAGTTGATTAATAAAAGAAAAATTGGCATTTTCTAAATATCTACTACATTCCAGATACTGCGCAAAGAGCTTTATGTTGCTACGTGCTCATTCAGCTCTCCATGCAATGCTCTGAGCTAGGTATCGGTATTGCCGAAATACTTAATGGGTGGGGAAATTGAGGGCTGGAGAGGTTATATAACCTGCCCAAGGTTTGCGGACAGAAAATGCCCAGGTTTGAACACTGGCAGGCAGATTCCAGAAGCCACTACCATCCTGCTCTGAAAATCTTTCCATTAGCACATAATGCTACTGTGTTGAGATTTCTTCCTTTCTTTTGTCAGATGCTTAATCCACTGCAATATTGCAAAGGGATCGTTGCAATAGATTGCTTCTTTGAAAGTGTATCAATAAAATGGAGGGACAGTGTTCTTTCTTTTCTACTTGAGCCAGGCTTTCTCATTTTTTTCTCAAGACATATGGGACAAATTGAAGGAAACCATAATTTGATGGAATTTGTATGTATTAATAACACTTTTGCTACATACACACCCAAAAAATGAAACTTACAGAGTCCTCAGAGTTGATAAAATACAGCTTGTTCATTTTAATTCATTTAAAATGTTCATTTTCACTTAAGTACTATTCATTGTGTTATTTCCTAAAACACCAATGACCTGGGAAAGACAGAAAAGGTCTATTTTCCATTCTCTAAAACCATTTATGTGGATGAATCTTGTTGAGACATGTGTAAAATTTGATTTGAGCATTAGAAACTGAAATTTTAGAGTAAAATAACCTCATTGTGTGTGTTTCTTCTATATTTCTGGAAATCTGGAGAGTTATCCTGCAAGATACGTTAAAATATGTAAGTACAGAGAAAAAAAATAAAATACAGAGGTTTGTTGATTATTGAACCTTTTCTTTTCTTTTTTTTTTTTTTAAAGATTTTATTTATTTGACAGAGATCACAAGTAGGTAGAGAGGCAGGCAGAGAGAGAGGGGGAAGCAGGCTCCCCGCTGAGCAGAGAGCCCGATGCGGGGCTCGATCCCAGGACCCTGGGATCACGACCTGAGCCGAAGGCAGAGGCTTTAACCCACTGAGCCACCCAGGCGCCCCTATTGAACTTTTTCTTGAGTAGCAACAGATGGTGGTCAAGAGAATGGAAAAATATTGTACTGGGTGATATCCAATCAAACACCCAAACATGTGGCTGTCATCCATATTATATAACATGTAGAATGGCAGAGTCCTCCAGCTAGAAGGATGTTAGACCATACTGAGGACCCCACTTCATTGGCTGGAACAGGTGCAAAGGTGAAACTAGGTCAAGGTCATGTATCCAACTTCCTTCATTAAATGCTTATGAATTTATCTTCCCTGAATTCATGTTGGAAACCTTTCTTGAACTTACTGTCCTTTCTCCTATACTACATTTGAATTTCTTTTTATAAACCTCAATTCAAATCAGCATAGCGCATAGTTATTTGAGTGTATGTCTCATTCTCCGTAGGCTTCCTTAGACTATTTATAATTAACTTTAATCTCCTTCCAGTACCTAGCATGAGGCGGGGGACATTGGAGGTTCTCAGTTTGTACTGTGGACAGCAGGGCTTACCACTGTTAGTGCTAAAACTTCCATGTTAAGTTTTTGAGGGAGATCCCCTCATTCTAGGAATCTGAGAGTTGGTGAACAAAATCAAGTCCACGGTACCCCTGTCTTCACGTTCTTAGGGTTTTTTTGTTATTTTTGTCCCTAATTTTTTTTCCCAGCCCCTGTCTTCTCCACTTAAAAATTATAGCAAAATAACATAAAATTTACCGTTTTAACCATTTTTTTTTAAGATTTTATTTATTAGTTAGAGAGAGAGAGCACAGGCAGACAGAGCAGCAGGCAGAGGCAGAGGGAGAAGCAGGCTCCCTGCCGAGCAAGGAGCCCGATGTGGGACTTGATCCCAGGATGCTGGGATCATGACCTGAGTGGAAGGCAGCCGCTTAACCAACTGAGCCACCCAGGCGTCCCCGTTTTAACCATTTTTATGTGTACAATTTAGCATCATTAAGTACAGTCACGCTGCTGCATGACCATCTTCCACCATCCACATTTAGAACTTTTTCATCTTCCCCAGCTAAAACTCCATATCCATTAAACAATAGCCCCCACTTCCCCCTGCCCTCCCCAGTCTGGTAACCCCCCATTTTCCTTTCTGTCTCTATGCTTTGACTCTCCTAGGTGCCTCTCATATATGGAGTTCTAGTATTTACCTTGAGATGGCTGGCCTCACTCACTTGGCCTGTGTTTTGTGGTTTGTCCATGTTGTAGCCTGTGTCAGAATCTCCTTCTTTATAGTGCTCTCCATTGTCTTTGAAGACTCAGAATCTCCTCTTTATAGTGCTCTCCATTGTCTTTGAAGACTCAAGAGTCTCAGTGCTTTTAGTTTCTGTAGCCAGAGGTCCATTTCTCTTCCAGGCCTCTCCTTGGCCTCTTGGTGAGAGGACATTTCCACAGGCATGTCCTGACTCCCTGAGTGGTGTTCTTTGGCGGAGCTGAGTAGCAAAACTGAGGCAGTTCATGTCGGTGTAACATGGCAGCACCTGGTGCATGTCAGGGGCTCTGCCCTTGGTCTCTTGGTAGCAGCAGAACTGAGACAGGACTTTCATAAACAGTATAAACTTACATCTTGAAGAACAAAGCTGAGTTGGCCTCAGAAACCATCCTCAGCATGGCCATCAGAGCCTATGTAAATGGTCCATAAAGAACTTGTTTCTTCATGAAGCTCACCAGGAAAAAGACACAGTCTCTGCCTGTATGCAGTGTATATTCTAAGGTGTGAAATGTCAGAAATGACTCTGGAGAATTTGAAAAAATGAATTTAGTTAGTAGTCTTAAAAAGTGATCATGTAAGGAGGGCCCCGAACTTTCAGAAACAGAAAGGGAAAACATTACTTGGTACAAGTATTGAAAGAAAATACCCAGGAGTCCTTAGTTGACTAAAAGCTGATTGGGAAAAAGTGCTGAAATATACTAAAAATAATACAAGTTTCAAGGAAAATAACCCTTTTGCTAACCTTTGCATTAGTCAGTTCCTTATTATTTTTTCCTGTTTTAGTCACTCTTTAGAAGAGTGTGTATAAATATAGAAGTTGAAGAGAAGTGTGATAAAAATAATTGAAGATGTAGAATGTGGGCTTTAAAAGAAAAGGTTAGAGAAATTTGGGGAGTAGAATGGCTGACTTTGTTATCTTAATATAAAAAAAAATCAGAAGACTACTTATGGGTGAGCCAACGTGAATGAGACCAAGAAGTTTATTTATTTATTTATTTATTTTTTTAAAAAGATTATTTATTTATTTATTTGACAGATAGAGAGATCACAAGTAGGCAGAGAGGCAGGCAGAGAGAGAGAGGGGGAAGCAGGCTCCCTGCAGAGCAGAGAGCCTGATGTGGGACTCGATCCCAGGACCCTGAGATCATGACCTGAGCCCAAGGCAGCGGCTTAACCCACTGAGCCACCCAGGCGACCTGAGACCAAGAAGTTTAAAACACACTCTCCCTCTGTGAGACTTTAATCTACTGTCCAGGTTTTTGTTGAGTAGTTGATCAGGTTTTTTTTCTTTCCTCCCCCCCCCCCCCCCGCCAATTTGCCAAGAACATTGAGTAGGAGGAAATGCTTGTGAAGTTGTGGGAGATATTTCAAATGATCCGCAGAGCCTAGCAGAGTGCCTTGTAACTACCCATTGGGAGATGAGTTTCCTCCCTGGCAGGCAAGAGGGTTGAGCAGGAGAGCTTCCTGAAGGAATCTGGACTGAATGATGTCAGTTATGTAATTCCTTTTTATTTTAAGATTGAAAGGAAACTTTTTAGAAAGAGCTAGGTAATTGCCCTGTGAGTATGAGTCCATACTTAAAATATGTGTGTATTTCTAAGGTTTTGAAAATAAAGAAGAAAAGCCCTCTTGGTCACTCCAGAGTATTTTCGGGTCCTCCTCCTGTTGTTTTTAATCTGACTCTTGTTTGTCCCTTCCTTAGCAGTTATTACAACTTGCAGATATTTTGTTTGTCTGTTGATTCTTTGTTTTGTCCGTCTCGTCATCACAAGATAGGCACCTGAGAACAGGGACTGGGGACTGTTTAGTTCTTTATTGTATTTCTGGCATCAAGCAGAGCATTGACACACAGTAGGTGCTCAAGACATACTGGTTTCACGAAGGAACCCTTCAAGAGTGGGGAAGAGGGAGGAAGGGACAAGCTCTAGGAAATCAGTTAGTGGACTTTAAAGGCCTCAAGGGACAGTAGCCTGGGGGTTAAATAGGGAAGGAAGAGAGGCAGGGAGCGGGAGAAGGGGAAGGGGAGTGAACCACAGGCCATTTTTCATGTTGTTGTGGGTATATTAGCTAAGGATGTGCTAAAAATGGTAGTCATAGAGTGTCGTATAAAACATGGGACACAGCATGGCCTGGTGCCCAGATACACCAGCTCTGGGAAATAGTTCATGAGGACTTGCCACTGGGTGAAGTTGGTTCATGTTTTCTTTTTTTTTTTTTTAAGATTTTATTTATTTATTTGATAGAGATCACACAAGTAGGCAGAGAGGCAGGCAGAGAGGGGAGGGGAGAAGCAGGCTCCCCGCCGAGCAGAGAGCCCGGTGTGGGACTCGATCCCAGGACGCAGATATCATGACCTGAGCCGAAGGCAGCGGCTTAACCCACTGAGCCACCCAGGCATCCCGGTTCATGTTTTCTAAGACAGCCAAAGGCTCTCTGAAAGCCAAGTTTCCCTGGTGTGTAAATCAGTTGGAGATTTTAGTGGTGGTGGTGGTGGTGTGTGTGCATGTGTGTGTTTCAAGCATCTGACTCCTTATATTCTTTGCCTTGGCCTTCAGATGTTTTTTGAGCAGATTTAGATTAGGTTATCTACATTGGGATAATGGAGCAATTTTGCAGTGAACTGGCTCCGTGCTTTGGACTAGTCAATTCTTCTTGGCCTGACTAGCCAAAAACAAGAAACAAACAAAAAAAAAAAAAATCTTGATTTAGTTTGGTCTGGTCTGTTGTAGTGTGACTTAAGGACATGAAGTCCCAGACTTTAGGATGATTAACCTAAAACACAAGCCTATTAACGAAAAGGTGAAACAGTTTCAAAAGAAAATCACCTCTTCCCAAACAAGCAGTCCTCTCCAAATCCAAATAATTTCACCTTCTAAATTGTCCCATGGGGATGGAACTTTTGAGGAAAATTTGTTTGAACCATAGGTTTCCCTCATAACTTGAATATTCTCAGGGGAAGCCTGGAGTGTAGTAGCAAAGACCACTCCAACCTTTGTCAGCCCACCAAGCTCTCTCACCATCTCCATACACCTTACTAAGAGAAGGCAGGCTGGGAGTCTGTCCAGCTGCTATTGTTAAGTCCTTTTAATAGGGGTAATTGAAAGCGAGAGCCTTGAACCTGTGGTCTTTTCCAGAATAGTTTTTAGAGATGTACTGTCACGGTGGGAGTCCCACCCCCTTGGCTTCCATGGTTTTATAAATCTTTGGAGGACCTCTTTGGGACAGGGATGATAAGAAGCAAATGTTTCTTCTGCCCATGTCCCTTTGTCTGAGCTCTTGATGTCCTCAGACCCCACATTCACATTGGTGAAAGGAATGAAAATAACAGGGCCTTTCATTTATAAAGCAGCTTTTAAAATATTTGCTTTTGTTATCTCATTCCATCCTGATAATAGCCGTGTGAGAAAAGCAGGGTGCGTTCTTAAAAAGCAGGGTGCGTTCTTACCGTCCTTGTGTACATGCAGAAAAACTGATGCACAAAGTGTTTAGTGAAAGGGCAGAGCAGGGACCGAACGCCGTGTCTTCTCCCTGGGAAAACAAGTACAAGTGCATAATCGTCTCTCTGCAAAGAGTCCTGAAGAAAAATTTCAAAGAGGAGGGAGTCCAGTGGGGTGTATTTCAGTTTTTTAAATTTTTTTCCTCAGTGAGTGAATCAGCATCCTCAGAGCCTCTGGGATGGAGAACCCTCCTTACCCTTGAGGCCTCATCTAGAGTCACTGAGTGCCCTAGGGCCCCAAGTTCAAGTGCTAGAGAGACAGTAGGGCCCACCAGACTTTGGAGAGCAGGACAGATCCGAGACCAAGTCTTTTTTTTTTTTTTTAAAGATTTTATTTATTTATTTGACAGAGATCACAAGTAGGCAGAGAGGGCAGGTGGGAGGGGGGAGCAGGCCCCCCACCAAGCAGGGAGCCCAATGCAGGGCTTGATCCCAGGACCCTGGGATCATGACCTGAGCCGAAGGCAGAGGCTTTAACCCATCGAGCCACCCAGGCACCCCCCGAGACCAAGTCTTAAGTATTAATTGAGCACTAAAGATTTCTGAAATGGACAGGTTGAGACAGTCCCCGTACAGCTTGCTTCTCTGGTAGGCAGTTGCTTCTTCCAGGCCTGGTTCCAGAATGATGGCTTCCATAGGTGTATCTGTTTGCTTTTTGATGGGGCATATAGTTTACCTTTTGAGTTCTATAAATGGAATTAGGGGTGAAGCCTTGACTTTGTTGGACGGAGGACCTGCAAGTTGGTTTCTCTAGCTGGTTTTTCTCCTCCATAGTGAACACTTTGTACAGTCAGGTAGACCTTTCCGCCAGAGGACCAACTCTTGGGTGTTTGGAAAGGAAGACAAACCTGTATTTTGTAGAAAGGGCCTATTGTTCCCAGGGAGTGGCTGTAGCCAACTTCTTGGGCTCCTTGGCTGACTGTGAAGAAGGAATTGAAGTCAGAATGCTAATCACTGACTTGCACGGACATCAACAATCAGACCTCAGGGAACTCACACGGAAGTAAACAGAAGTGCTCCATTTCAGATTCTGGAAGAGGAGCAGTCGTGTCAAAGAGGCTCAAGATGAAAAAAATGCGTTGGTGAGGGGACAAAAAAATTTTTCTCATTCCCCGCTTCTCCAATAGGTAGTCTTAAAAGTGAAATCCCGAGGTGTGATCTCACTTGCCATTCCCAGGATTGACATGGCCGGCAGGCTGCTTCTTGGAGAGGTGATCTCCTGAGCCCAGAGCCAGCGCAGGCTGGCGAGGACCTCACCCTGACTGGATCGCAGGGTTTCTCTGGGTGAGCTGGATGCAGACTTTCACATTCTCATCATGCACTGCATTTCCATTGATCCATCTCCTATTCTCGTTTGTTCCCTCTCATGCCAAACAACAGGCTGCTGTTGAGAATTCTGTTATCAGAATTCTGATACGAGAGGAATTTTGGAATTGTTGGAACCAGCGTGTCGCTGTGAGTGGTGGGTCCACGGAAGTGTTCTCAGTTTGGTTTAGCCCCTGATGATTTTTCCTTCTCTTGATGTAAGGAGATGATCATTCTCCCCACCCCAACCCCCCAAATTACTGCTCTCCAACATCCTTCATGCAGGTTTATGTATTCTAATCTGGGCCTGTCTTTGATTTAGTGCCAACTTATACAAATTCCAAGTCACAGATGTGGCAGGTGGGTAAAATGATCTCTCCTAGAATGCGTGGTGGAAGCAGCAGTGGCCGTGGCACGGGGAGACCTGGTTCTACTTTGGCCAGTGACCTGCCTGTGATCTGAAGTGTCACTGAGCTGGTCGTGTCACCTTACAGGGCCATATTCACCTGTTATTGACGAGGCTGGGCTAGAACATGGTTACAGTAAATTCTCATCTCAGTCTTCCCTCCTTCTAGATTAGACCTTAGAAAGTGACTCTAACAGGAGCCGTTTATAAGCCATTTGAAGTCTATCCAGTAGTTGTGTTTCTATCCAGTAGCTGTGATTCTCCTAGCCTTATTCCGTGAACTTTGGCAAGTAGAGAAGTTATCCCATCTGTTACTCTCTCATCCTCCGCTCTGTGCTGTGGGTACATCAAAAGCTGCAACTTGCTCTCCAGGTTAACCTTTGTTTCCAGTGAGAGGACGCTCTCGCATGCAGCCTTGACCTCACATCACCGAAATTAGAAGAGGTCAGAGCTGGGGTGCCTGGGACAAATAGGAGCATCTCAAGTTTAGGGTTGAGGAGTCCTGATGAGAAAAATTAACAGTGTGAATAAGGGATTCAAAGACCCATAAAGCACTCCCCACTGTTGGCCGTTTTGGGGAGTCCCATTGTCTTCCGAGCTATTGTCTTGACCGGCCAGGAAGCTTGCTGAAAGATGGGCAGTTTGCTGGAAGTGCCACACGCCATACTGTATTCTCTTAAGGAGCTGTGGGGCTGCAGTACTGCATCCCTAGGAGGGGCTTCCCACCGGCTCTTCGAAGTCTGCATGTCACAGATGATTGAGATTTTCAACAGTCTGCTGGGCACCCCTCTACGAGCCTTGCTGTGTCATCCTTGTTAGCCCGGGGCCTGTTTATAGCATTGCGCCAGGTGGGGTGGGCATTGTCTCACTCCAGGCTTGTGAAGATCCTGTATGTGACCCTGCCTGGCTTCTCACCCCTCAGGCCAACTTTTGGAGTCCTTTGGACCTTCCGTGGCGCTGGAACCCGGGGCTGCTCGGGCAGCTCTGCTTTCTTGCTGACATCTTTTTGGCTACCTTTGCCCCCGACCCCCACCCTCACTCCCACCCCCCAAACCTTGTTTTTCAGCCATTAGGGAGTTTATTTTTATTTTTTTAAGTTACTCAGACATTCAACCAGACTTGGGGATGGAGGGGGATACAAACTGCTATAAGAAACTTTCCCAAAACGTAAGGGACTTAAAATCCACTTGAAGGGATGCCTGGGTGGCTCAGTTGGTTAAGCGGCTGCCTTCAGCTCAGGTCATGATCCCAGCGTCCTGGGATCGAGTCCCACATCAGGCTCCTTGCTCGGCAGGGGGCCTGCTTCTCCCTCTGCCTCTGCCTGCCATTATGTCTGCCTGTGCTCGCTCCTGCTCTCTCTCTGACAAATAAATAAATAAAATCTTAAAAAAAAAAATCCACTTGAAGACGGGAGGCCTAAGTATGTGAAAAGTCACCTTAGTGGTATTGGCTCATGGATGAAGTAGACAGTATGATCAGAGAAGGAGAGATTTCTATTCAGGAGTGAGTGGGGAGGGCTCTGTTGAGGTGGTGGTCTCACTCCATGGCCTGAAAGCTCAGTTTTCTCTTCTTTATATGTAACATCTGAGATTATCTCCCTGTATATATTTATTATCCCTGTGGCTCTGAGTGGTGGGTCCAATATACAATAAGATACAATAAGAAGCTCTGTGAGTTACAAAGTATAACAATAAAATGAAAACCTCTGAACCTACCACCGAATTTAGGAACTAGAACATTCTCAGTACTACTGCCCTGCCTCTGTGCACCCCTCTCATTCCAGCCCTGCCTTCCCACCCGCTCTTGAAGTTCAAGCCACAGTCTTGAAGTTCATGAAGTTTATTCCCTTGCTTTCATTTTTTTCTTTTTTGAAAGTCCTTGTAGACCTCCTGTGTTTTCTTTGGAGAGTTAGCTTGTAATCTTCTGTGATATGGGATCTCCGAAGGCAGAACACCTGGGGCATATGAGACAGTCAATTTTACATACAGGTTCCCCTGCTATCCAAAAGTAGAATGTTCCTACAAAAACCTTCTTAAGCTGAAATGGTGTAACACGAAGGGGTAGTTACCATTAATTTTATGGAAAAACTTTTGAGTATTCCCAAACCCAAAATATAATGTCCCTCGGGCTTTTCTAATGTCTTAGGATATAGGTACATCTTGCTAATTGACCCCAGAAAGAAACTGAGATCAACTACGGATGCTCACAGACACAGTTCAAAGCTGTGGCCACTCGATGCTTAGATGCTGTGTGGCTGCTGGGGAACAAGCTGGCGGGGTCCCTCTCATTGCTTGGGATGTTCTGCTTCTGTAACGGCTCGCTGTAAAGCAAACACTGAGTGCTATTTCCATTTTTCTCCTTTTCTTGTAAAAGGGAAAATCCTCTTCATATTTCATTTGGTTAGTGGAGATAGGTCCTTAACAGAGGTCTTTTGTAAAAGTAAGGTGGTGCAGCGTGAAGTTTTGAAAAGTGGGAGATACCTGTACTTAGTTGGCTGGGCCACGGTACTCAGCTGTGTAGTCAAACATTATTTTGGATGTTTCGGTGAAGGTGTTTGTGGATGAGATTAACATTATAATTGATAGACTTTGAATAAAGCAGGTTGCCCTTCATGATGTGGGTGGGTCTCGTCCAATCAGTGGAAGGCCTGAAAAGACCAAGCACCACCGCCATCACACCCTCCTTCCCTTGCCAACCTGTTCCCTGAGCAAGAGGAAGTGCGGCAGCCCCAGCCTTCAGACTTGAACTGTAGCATTGCCTCCTGCCTAGGTTCCCAGCCTGCCAGCCTGCCCTGCAAATTTTGTACTTGCCAGCATCTGCAAGTGTTATGAGCCAATTCTTTAAAATAAATTTCTTCTCACACACACACACACACACACACACACACCGTATTGGTTGTGTTTCTCTGACTAATACAGCCCAGCACAGCTCTCTGCATGCCGTGTGGGTAGCATTACAGTCTTGATTTGCGGAGTATTCTTTTGTCAGGAGATCAGCGGTCTATTAGTCATGTACTAGGAAAGCTTTTGGCTGATCCTGGCCTAGGCCATGGCAGGGAAATCTTGATTTTTCTGTAGAAGCAAAGCCCACTCTGTCTTTTTGGAATGCTCTTTTCTCCTTGGTAGTACTCTATCCCCTTCCAAAGCCCTGTTGCTTTTCCTGGGTCACTCAGATACCAGCTCCCACCAACCATCCATCCCAGTTCACCCATCCCTTCTCAACAGCATGTGCACAGGCAGATCTGTGCATGTGTGTTTCTGTGCCTTCTATCTGGAACCTAGCTCTCCTTGTTACCAGGAAAGACCTTTCGCCTCTCTGAGCCCCCATCCCCGAATCTTCTGCAGGGTTGGGGGGAGCCATCAATCTGTGTCTACTGCATGTCCCTATATTCCAGATACTGATTGAGGTGCCTTACCTGTTTATTGCACATCGATCCTTTAACAAGCCTGGGTGGTAGCTACTCTCCTCATGATGACTTTGCAGTAAGAAATCAGTTACAGAAATGGGATTTGAATCCAGGCAGGGTGCCCCCCCAGAACCCCTTGCTCCTAACAATTTTTTTTTTAAGATTTTATTTATCTATTTGACAGACAGAGACCACAAGTAGGCAGAGAGAGAGGAGGAAGCAGGCTCCCTGCCAAGCAGAGAGCCCGACGCGGGGCTTGATCCCAGGACCCTGAGACCATGACCCGAGCTGAAGGCAGAGGCTTTAACCCACTGAGCCACCCAGGTGCCCCTCCTAACAATTTTTTAAACATAGTATAAGCTGAAAAGTACTCTGTAAATATAAGATACTGCTATTATTAAAATATACCTTTGCCTTGGGGCCCTGTGCTCTGCTAATTGATAGCTAGGGCATTCGAGGAGCTGATCCAAGCAAATGAGGTCACAGGTAGGAATGTATTGCCCTTCCTGGAAAGCTCTGGTTCTGTGACAGAAGGCTGGCAGTCATAGTTCCTGAGCACCAAGGAGAAGTTCTAGAGGGGCCCCTTAGGACGTGACAGTTAGTGGCATCCTCTTAGGTCACTCCAAAAAAAACCACCACATGTGCTCGCTTCGGCAGCCTATATATACCAAAAAAACCCACCACCTCCTTGGCATTTAACTAGGTCCTGGAGACTACAGGGTAGCCCACTGAGACAGAGCGACTCCATGGGCTTGGAGGGTCAGCGGCCTCAGCCAGGCGTGACACACCTTTGGGACTCCTTTGTCAATCCAGGACCACAGCAAACGTTGTTAAGTAATCATAGCAC
>ML104597.1:189377-239903 GCA_003697995.1 Taxidea taxus jeffersonii | reverse complement strand
ATTCTCACCAAAATACTAGCCAATAGGATCCAACAGTACATTAAAAGGATTATTCACCACGACGAAGTGGGATTTATTCCAGGGCAGCAGGGTTGGTTCAACATCCGCAAATCAATCAATGTGATACAATATATTAATAAAAGAAAGGACAAGAACCA
Organism: Taxidea taxus jeffersonii; assembly: GCA_003697995.1. Classification (NCBI taxonomy): domain Eukaryota; kingdom Metazoa; phylum Chordata; class Mammalia; order Carnivora; family Mustelidae; genus Taxidea; species Taxidea taxus. Next base: position 239,745 of record ML104597.1, on the reverse strand, counting down.
TATGATACCCTCAATAGATGCTGAAAAAGCATTTGACAAAGTTCAACATCCCTTCCTAATGAAAACTCTTCAAAGTGTAGGGATAGAAGGCACATACCTCAATATTATCAAAGCCATCTATGAAATAGATACGGCAAGTATCATTCTCAATGGAGAAAAACTGAGAGCTTTTTCGTTAAGGTCAGGAACACAGCAGGGATGTCCGCTATCAGCACTGCTATTCAACATAGTACTAGAAGTCCTAACCTCAGCAATCAGACAACAAAAAGAAATTTAAGGCATCCAAATCCGCAAAGAAGAAGTCAAACTATCGCTCTTTGCAGATGATATGATACTATATGTGGAAAACCCAAAAGGCTCCACTCCAAAACTGCTAGAGCTTGTACAGGAATTCAGTAAAGTGTCAGGATATAAAATGCACAGAAATCAGTCGCATTTCTTTACACCAACAACAAGACAGAAGAAAGAGAAATTAAGGAGTCAATCCCATTTACAATTACACCCAAAACCATAAGATGCCTAGAAATAAACCTAACGAAAGAGGCAAAGAATCTATACTCAGAGAACTATAAAGTACTCATGAAAGAAATTGAGGAAGACACAAAGAAATGGAAAAATGTTCCATGCTCATGGATTGGAAGAATAAATATCGTGAAAATGTCTATGCTACCTAAAGCTATCTACACATTTAATGCAATGCCTATCAAAATTCCATCCAATTTTTTCAAAGAAATGGAACAAATAATCCTAAAATTTATATGGAACCAGAAAAGACCTCGAATAGCCAAAGGAATATTGAAAAAGAAAACCAAATTTGGTGGCATCACAATTCCCGACTTCAAGCTCTACTACAAAGCTGTCATCATTAAGACAGTATGGTACTGGCACAAAAACAGACACATAGATCAATGGAACAGAATAGAGAGCCCAGAAATAGACCCTCAACTCTATGGTCAACTAATCTTCCACAAAGCAGGAAAGAACATCCAATGGAAAAAAGATAGCCTCTTCAACAAATGGTGTTGGGAAAATTGGACAGCCACATGCAGAAAAATGAAATTGGACCATTTCCTTACACCACACACGAAAATAGACTCAAAATGGATGAAGGACCTCAACGTGAGAAAGGAATCCATCAAAATCCTTGAGGAGAACACAGGCAGCAACCTCTTCGACCTCAGCCGCAGCAACTTCTTCCTAGGAACAACGCCAAAGGCAAGGGAAGCAAGGGAAAAAATGAACTATTGGGACTTCATCAAGATCAAAAGCTTTTGCACAGCAAAGGAAACAGTCAACAAAACCAAAAGACAACTGATAGAGTGGGAAAAGATATTTGCAAATGACATATCAGATAAAGGGCTAGTATCTAAAATCTACAAAGAGCTTAGCAAACTCAACACCCAAAGAACAAATAATCCAATCAAGAAATGGGCAGAGGATATGAACAGACATTTCTGCAAAGAAGACATCCAGATGGCCAACAGACACATGAAAAAGTGCTCCATTTCACTGGGCATCAGGGAAATACAAATCAAAACCCCAATGAGTTACCACCTCACACCAGTCAGAATGGCTAAAATGAACAAGTCAGGAAATGACAGATGCTGGCGAGGATGTGGAGAAAGGGGAACCCTCCTACAGTGTTGGTGGGAATGCAAGCTGGTGCAACCACTCTGGAAAACAGCATGGAGGTTCCTCAAAAAATTGAAAATAGAGCTACCTTATGACCCAGCAATTGCACTACTGGGTATTTATCCTAAAGATACAAACGTAGTGATCCAAAGGGGCATGTGTACCCGAATGTTTATAGCAGCAATGTCCACAATAGCCTAGATATCCATCAACAGATGAATGGATAAAGAAGATGTGGTATATATATATATGATGGAATACTCTGCAGCCATCAAAAGAAATGAAATCTTACCATTTGCGATGACATGGATGGAACTAGAGCGTATTATGCTTAGCGAAATAAGTCAACTGGAGAAAGACAACTACCACATGATCTCCCTGATATGAGGAAGTGGAGATGCAACGGGGGTGGGAGTTAAGGTGGTAGGAAAAGTAAAAATGAAAGAAGATGGGATCGGGAGGGAGAAAAACCAAAAGAGACTCTTAATGTCATAAAACAAACTGAGGGGGGTGGGGGGAAGAGGGGTTGGGTGAGGGTGGTGGGGTTACATTATATGTTTAAATAAAGCTTAAATAAAGTAAAAAAAAAAGATGTTAGGAATGGAGAAGAAGATTAAAAAAAAAAAAAAAGAATTAAAAAACTCCTGGGTGTCTGGATGGCTCAGTAAGTAAAGCAAGTGACTCTTGATCTTGGGATTGTGAGTTTGAGCCCCACATTAGATGTAGAAGTTAGTTTAAAAAAAAGTCTTAAAAATTTTCAAAAACTCTCATTTAATTTCCCTCCATAAAATCTTCACATTGCCTTCATATAATATGTGAAAGAAATTCCTTAAAATATTGAGGTCATACCATATTTTAGAAAAAAAGAAATTCCACTGATATTTTCTGGATTAATATTGTGCCTACATCATGAAGTATCTACAATAGAACTTGTTTGGCCATACATAATAAAAAAAATACATTTACTTATAAGTAATTTCCAACTCTTCTAGAGAAAGGTGATTTCAATTGAGAAGGTAATTTACTTTCTGTGCCACTTAGTACTTTTTATGTCATCAGGCTATATCATTCTACTAGTAAGCATGAAAAAAATAAAATCTACATATATATAATAATTTTCAGGGATTTTTTTCATTAGAAAAAATTATGAAGACAAGAAGATTTGAAACAGTTCCTTATGCTCTAATGTGCTCACACAAATGTCAACATGTTATATATCTGGGTTTTATTAATATAGTTTTACACTTTAATACTAAAGGGAGATAAAGAAAAATCTTTAGTTAGCCATAAAATTTTTCCAACTAGGTTAAAAAAAGTAAGTGTATTCTAGTCTCCATTCTTTTTAACTTTTTATTAATGCCTTGATTGAACTTTTGAATGAAATAAATGCATTTACCTTTCTCTCTTGTTATAAGGAAGGTAGCAATATAAACATTTCCTTTGTGCTATTTCAAGAACTGTAAGTACATTTTATTGATAACTCCTCAATTCCTTTGATGATTATTTAATCAAAAGACTTGTCAGTATCACAATAAAACAAATTGAGGGGTTGGGAGGGAAGGGTGTTGGGAGAGGGTGGTGGGGTTACATTATATGTTTATATAAAAATAAAATTATAAAAAAAGAGAAAGAAATACATTATTTAAAACTTGAAAAAATGTTATTATGGACCAAATAAATACTTTACCTGAAATAATTTTGTTTATATTTCAGTTTTCAAAATTATTTTTGAAGAAATTCATACTACTGTAAGGTGTATGGGGAGGAGAATAATTTTTATCAGTGATATACACACATTAAGTTACACAGCTATTACAAATATATTCCTTTATTTCTTTAAGATATAACATCTATATCTAACATCTATATCTATATCTATATCTATCTATCTATATCTATATCTATATCTATCTATATATATATCTATATAGATAGATATAGATATATCTATATCTAACATCTATATACATCTTTCTGTGTATGTATGTGTATAGATAGATAGATAGATATGCACACACACACACACATACATTGGCTAATTAATTTATATATTTATATACTCTCTCTATATAAATATATTGTAAAGGGTATGTAGTCAAAATCATTACCTTCCTTGTCACACACATACAACATCATTTGGGGAGGATTAGTTGAAAGATAATCATTGCAATTTTCTAGATCATGGTTTGCTAATTCAAATACCTTTAAGAGTCACACTGTGGGGGGCACCTGGATGGCTCAATGGGTTAAGCACCTGCCTTCAGCTCAGGTCATGATCCTAGGGTTCAGGGATCAAGCCCCACATTGGGCTCCTTACTTAGTAGGGAGCCTGTTTCTCACTCTCCCTCCACTTGCTCCTCCTCCTGCTTGTGCTCTCTCTCTCTCTCTCTGTGCCAAATAAAATAAATAAAATATTTTTTTTAAAAAAAGAGTCACATTTGGAATATAAATATAAATATAAGTCCAGGGAAACAAATGAATCTCTTCCAAGTGAAAGAGTACATGCTCCAATTAATAGGGTTATTAAATACATGCTTCACCCTGGACGTAATAAAAATCCAACTCAAACAATTTAGCTTGTGCAATTTGTTAATCATGACTGGAAGTCCAATGAGAGGGTCAGCATCAGATGTAGTATGATTGAGACTCTGTTCAATTTCTCCCAGTTTATCCCTATCATCTCTGATATCCCTATCATCTCTGGCCCTGTGGCTCCTTTGCCATAATACCTACCTCCTTTTCATGTCCAGAAGATGAGAGAGAGCCTTTCCTACAAGTTCTTCCTTCATATGAGTTGGTTCACTTTAGGTCACATGTCTATTTACTGACTAAAATGATTCTTAGGGGAATATCATTTGTTGGTGGGTTTAAATGCATTTTTTTGAACCAGTTACCTGCAAGAGAAATCTAATTATCATAATCGGCCAAAGCTAATGAGAGCTCACTTTTGGACCCAGATAAATGGTCAGTTCCTCCTGAGTTCCATAAATTGAATAGGCAAAGACCGACTATCCAATAAAAATTGAAATTCAGCTGGAAAAAAACAAACAAAAAATAGATGCTGGTGATCAATGCAAACTGCCTACATAACTTATGATCCAGCAATCCTTCTCCTAAGTATATAACCAAAAGAATTAAAAAAACAGGTACTCAAACAAATCCTATACATATTTCATAGCAGCACTATGCACAATAGCACATAAGTACAATAGGTAGGGGAGAAAAAAGAAATGTCCACAAACAGATAAATGGATACACAAAAATAGTATACATACACAATGGAATATTATTCAATCATAAAAAGCAAATGGAGAAGAATGAACAGAAAATATGCCATCGAAAAGAAGTCAGACAGAAAAAATGACATATTATATGATTCTGTTTATATGAAATATCCAAAATAGGTGAATCCAAAGTAGCAGAGAGCAAACTGATTGTTGTCAGTGAGTGGGGTCAGTTGGAAATATAAAGCAGCTCCTCAATGAATATGGGATTTTGTTTTGGGGTGATGAAAATATTTTAAAACATGATAGATTTGGTGGTTGTACAACGTTGTGAACCTATTAAACATGAATGATTGTACACTTTCAAATACTTAGTTTTAAGTTATGTGAATTTTCATTCAATAAAAACAAAATACTTAAAATCTGTAAAGGACATTACGAAAAACTATCCTTTGACAGGGGACATTTGGTATTCTTTTTCAGGCTTTTAGAGCCACACACACAGTGTTGTCAAATCTTTTTTGATATTTTGAATAAAGTTGGAAATCTGTGTTATGTAAAATGTTTCAATGGTGAAAATCAATCAAATCTGAATCTCTGTGCAGAGCAAACAATTTCAGGAGGAGCTCACCATGTGCAGCAACCAGGTCACAGCTCTACTCTTACAAAAGTAATTTTGGATTATTCCTGATTACGAAATTTGTTTGCAGGATTTTTATGCCACTTCAGTGCTATAGATACTATAGTTATAATGCTATGGATGCTATAGTTTATAACTATAAATGATATAGTTATAAATATGGGACAAGTGGGTACCTCATACTAAATGTTTCTGATGTGTGTGAATGTGGGTAAGGAGGAGTTTTGAAGGAGTAATGAGTGAAAGTAGAACAAGGGATAGAGTTTCATTATTTAAAATCTTTTTCGTAGTACCCAGCAAATAAGTAACCGTGGTGTGGGAAATAGTAGAACGGGGGAATAACATCACTTTATGAATTAGAGATAATGCAGATATAAGATAGACAATACAGGTTATATGTAAGACAATATATATGAACATAAAGAAAACAGTCATTTTAAAATAATTAAAATAATATACATTTGTTATAAAATTTTGGGGGGAAAGGAAAAAAGAAAACAGACCAGAAATCATGGCAACTCCCAGATGTAGCACAAATAATTTTCAAGTGTTTCTTTCAGGTATATAATTGTGCACATTTTAATATGGGATTATATGTGACTATAACTAGAAATCAAATTATATATAATATTTTTAAGCTTAAACATGAGTGGCTTGTACAATATTCTTGTTAAAGGTGTTTTAATGGCTATATAGTATTCAAGAATATTTTATAGGCTTTAATATAAAAACCTGCTATTAGATTTCTTAAATGTTTTTAGTATGTTGATGTTACACATTTCCAACAAATATCCTTGCTAAAATCTCTTTATTCATTTCTATCCCTCACTATTTCCTTTATATATATATATATATAAAAGATGGAATAATAGATAAAAAGTACATAGGACATATTAATAATTATAAAACTGCTAGTTCTCTAATAAATATAAAAATCTATATCTTAATTCAAAAAAGATATAAATCTTCCCTTTACCCTAAAAACATTGTGTGTTTTTATTTTTATTTATTTTTTTAACTTTATTTAAGCTTTATTTAAACATATAATGTAACCCCACCACCCTCTCCCAATCCCTCTTCCCCCCACCCCCCTCAGTTTGTTTTATGACATTAAGAGTCTCTTTTGGTTTGTCTCCCTCCCCATCCCATCTTCTTTCATTTTTACTTTTCCTACCACCTTAACTCCCACCCCCATTGCATCTCCACTTCCTCATATCAGGGAGATCATGTGATAGTTGTTTTTCTCCAGTTGACTTATTTCGCTAAGCATAATACGCTCTAGTTCCATCCATGTCGTCGCAAATGGTAAGATTTCATTTCTTTTGATGGCTGCATAGTATTCCATTGTATATATATACCACCTCTTCTTTATCCATTCATCTGTTGATGGACATGGTTCTTTCCATAACTTGGCTATTATGGACATTGCTGTGTGTTTTTATTTTTAATAATGTCTAATCTGACACATTTTAAAGTGGAATCATATTTATTAGAAGCTGTTTGATAGGTGAAATATGAGGTTAGCTTTTCTCCATATGCTTATTGGATGATTGTACATTGTTATTTTTTGTACATTGTTATTTTTCACTTTGTGTCCTCCTTCAATTTTCCTAATAATAATTCATATCATTAATTTTCCAATAGTTTTATATTCTAGTTTTATATTTGTGTTTATTACAGCAAATATTAATCCAATGGCTAAAAACAAAATAACTGTCAGGATATAATATTGCTATGGATGTGGCACAACTGCAATTATCATACCTTGCTGATAGGATTGAGAAAATAAGACCTCTTCTTTGAAAAACAGTCTGACAGTTTCTTCTAATGACTACTTTATGACACAGCCATTCTACTCAGGTTTACACAGGAGAAATGAAAATATGTGTTCATAAAATATTTTCTATAAAAATGTTATAGGTAACATTATTCATAAGAATAAAAAACTAGAAGCAAACCAAATGTCCCTCCACCTGACAGAGGACATAAGAAATGTATATCCACAGAATGGAGTATTACTCAGCAACCAAAAAAAGAACAAGTCACTGATACAACAGAATGGATGGACTTTTCAGCTGTTATTTTGAGTTTGATACAAAAGAACACATGTTATGTGATTATTTTTTCAAGAACTCCATGGAGAAACAAAAATTAATATATACTTTTCAAAATCACAACTGTGGATGCCTCTTGTGTGAAACTTGACTTCAAAAGGGGCACAAGAGAATTCTCTGATGTGATGGAGATGTTCTAATTTAGACTTCAGCATGGCTTCTATGATTATATACATTTATCAAAAGGCATCAAAATAAACATTCAAGATCCATGTATTTCATTTTATTTAAATTATTAAACAATAAATTAATTTTTTGAGAAATTAAATTTTAATAAAATAATGCCCTAAAACAACTGGAAAAAATTGGGAAGGTCTTCTCTCTAATTCTTGCATTTAGAAAATCTATTTCAGAAACTTTTAAAGTTCCTAAGTATTTTTTTTTTATATTTAACATAACGTCTAAATCTTTCTTCTTAAAAAGGTTGTTCTAAGAATTTTTTTTAAGCTATAGATGTAGAGATACAGAAATAAGGTTGGGAAGCATGCCTCAATTAATTCCTAGGATCATTCTAGTTTCATTTGATAATTTGTAGTTAAAAGGTATACCCTTTAATAAATATTATGATTTATATCCATGAAATCATATTGATTATCTCAGTTTAGTTTTAAATAATGTTACATTTCACAAACTATAATCATTTTAACTTTCTTTTTAGCTCAATTTAACACTTTTATGACTAATCATAAAAATTTCAAGCTTCCTCTAGTTCATTTCTTACCTCATCAAAGCATAGAAGTGTTGTAAAATTTACTTTATACTAAATAGGCCTCCTTATCAAAAATGCCTATTATGGTGGAATATTTTTAATCTAATTACTTAAGGAAAAAATGATGTATTTACAACTTTTTTGTTATTTGTTTGGGACATAAAAATGTTAGTGCTTATCAAATTATAATTCATAAGTTCATTTATATTTTTCCAATTTTAATGTTCAAATAAGCTTAGATTTTTCCTGCTATGAATTTCTGGTGTTTGACTGTCATTGTCTAATAACCAGGAGCCTGTTTTATTCAGGCAGCCACAGATTAATAAATAAAAACTCACATGAATGCTGCCACTTGTTTTTAATTATGATGAAATAGTTCAAGAGATTTTTGTTTGCAAGATAACAGTCACATTTTCCAGTAAAGAATAACAAAGAGGAAATAGGAGGCATCCTTGAATAATTGTGCTGTTTGTCAGCTTTCAAACAGGAAATCATATACATTCAAACTGTCAACAACGTAATAAAGAAGTCTAGGGAAACTAGAAGAGAGAGTGCAATACAGTAGGAGGTTAAGTTGATCACCCCGCTCTTGAACAGGCAACCATGTTACTACCAGAACAAGAGAACGCTCCTGAATGGAGAGTGTTGCCTGACAGGAGTGGTAACTCTCTAGAGACAGGCACAAGGAACCAGATGCAGCATATTTGGTAGTGACTCCCAGGAAAAATATATTTGCCTCCTTCTGATCTTCCGTAGGTTCCAATGATGCAAACCCAAATTAAATCCAGAGAGCAAGAAGTCCTTTGACACTATCCAGGTGGCCTCCCAAGCCACGTAGCAAGCTGGAGAAAGATGGAGATACAGCATAAGAAGATGCAGTAAATAGAAGATATCTAACCATTGTGTGTGTGTGTGTGTTTTCCTCAAGCAATATATTAGTTCAGTTTTCATCCCAAACTTTCCCTCAGTTCAAATACCTTGACATTCCCTAAATTTGATATGAAAATAGAGTATTTTTAAATTGATACAGTTCTCTATTCACTTGAATTTCTATTTAAAAGACACTGAAGGTTTTGTTTTGTTTTTGTTGTTGTTTTAAGAAGAAGCATTTCAGCTTCAGTTTTGGTCATAACAACATATATACCACCATACTTGACATATAACAGATTTTGCCATTATTCTATACTTAGGATTCAAAAATCCAATAATCTAAAATAAGTGGTAAACTTTATGTGAGATTGATGAAATTAATACTTTTATTTGGTCTATACTATCTATACTACTTATAATATCACAAAAACCTCAAAATGATGATAATGGAGCTTTTACAGTAGACAACTATACAATATAGTTTGAGACCAAATGATCAAGTAGTCATTTCCTAATAACAGTCTCTGTAAGATGAGTAAGAACTTTAGTCCTTCTTATCTGAGAATGGGAGATGGAAAGAAATAGGAGCTAATCACCATTCACCCTAAATTCATATTCAGCTTATTATAGACTTTTACTGCAATTCAACATTTCTTCCCTTTTCCATTTTACTTTTATAGACTTCCTCATAACTGAAATATGGATAAAATAATGAGAAAAGCATATCTTGTATTTTCATCATTATTTTGTTTTATGACATATATGTAATTGGCAAAGAGACAAATAATGTAACATTAAAAAATCATGAACTATTCTAAGAAAGTTAAGAATTTTGACTTTTGTGATTCCACTGCTAGTTTATATAATATTTAATTTGTCAAAATTTTTAAAAGTTCTTAAAATATTCTAACAAAACTAATATTTTTTTCACATTGAAAGAAAAAGTGATTGTCCAATGAACCTTATGAAATACAGTTTAGGAGATACACATTACACTAAAAATTTCACAGATTATAAATATAGTTTGGAAATAAATCAGTTGGGTAACTAGTGTAACAGAGAAACACAGTGTAAAATTTTATAAAAATTTAGCAAAATATGAAGAAAATGAAATGCACAAAATCAATTCAGAAATTTAATAAATATTGATTCAAGTATGTCCCTGGTATACATTATATTAAAAAATGAAATACAGGGACACCCGAGTGGCTCAGTTGGTTAAGCAGCTGCCTTCAGCTCAGGTCATGATCCCACGGTCCTGGGATCAAGCCCCGCATCGGGCTTCTTTCTCAGCAGGGAGCCTGCTTCTCCCTCTGCCTCTGTCTGCCACTCTACCTGCCTGTGTTTGCTCTTTCTCTCTGACAAATAAATAATTTAAAAAAATGAAATGCAATAACTTGTAAATATTGATTCATCATATACACATATATACACTCACACACATATATAGTCCATACCCAAATATATTTATTATAGCACCCAATAGTGTGGTTACATAAGTACTGCTACATACACTCAACCAATACATGACTGAGCCATATTGCTGTACTGCACTTTCCTCAGCTTGAGAGCTACTTGTCCATCTGTGTCCTCACTCAAGGTCATGTGCCACTCATTTGCATTGTGGTGAATGATATCTGGGAAGAGTGAAAGTACTTTCAATGCTGTAAAAGTGCTCCACAAGTTATTACACTAAAAATTAGAAATAAGAGCTTTATGATCACTTGAAGTAGGGGAGCACATACAAGGTGAACCAGAGTGAAGATATGAAAAATCTCAGAAATTGATTAGGAAGGAATTGATGACTGTTTTTAAGAAGGTGATCTATAAGAGCAAGCAGAAGAAATTGTGGTTGAAACTGTATCACCACTGCAGCAATTTAAAAAGAGACTAAAAATTACTGCTAAAGATTTATCATGTTAGGAACACATGTCGAAAAGCTCTATGCTGGGATTTTACATGTAGCTGAATTTAATTAGCACATATTTTAAGTAAAGTGACACTCTCATTAACAAAGAGGAGGCTTTATTCCATAACATAGACACACTCAATTGAAAGAAGATACAATTAAATAGTACTTATCACTCATCATATTGAATGAAATATATTGCAATATTTTTCAGAATATATTTAATATACCTTTTATGTCTCACAACCATTATTCTCTAAGGTGAATGATGCCTATAAACCTTACAAACTAAAATGTTCATTATTATCTATTATTTACACATTGTAATTTTTAGTGTCAAACTCTTCTCCTGATAATTCTCTTCTCAATGACAGTCTTCAGAAACCCCAGGAAATTTGTAAGCCCCATAAAATATACTTTCCTGGGGCACCTTCATGTCAAATGTGATTGAACTGTGGACTCTTGGTTTCTGCTCAGGTTGGGATCTCAAGGTTGTGAGGCTGAGCAGGCCTGGGGCTCAGTGCTCCATGTGGAGTCTGCTTAGGACTCTCTCTCCCTTGTCCTCTGTCCCTCCCCCCATGCACACTTGCTCTCTCTCTCTCTCTCAAAGAAATCTTAAACACACACACGCGTGCACACTCACACACACTTTTCTTCCTGACATGTTTATACATTACTCTAGTTGTTAGAGGTTAGATCATTAGGGACTTAAATTTAGCAAATAAATATATATTTACAGTTAGTGTAATAAAACAAACAAAAGTCATTCTTAAATGTTTTTAAAGATTTATTTATTTATTTATTTAAGAGAGAATGAGAGAGAGAAAGAGAGAGAGAGAGCAGGCAGAGAGGCAGAGGCAGAGGGAGCCAGAAGGAGGGCTTGATCCCAGGACCCTGAGATCATGACCTGAGTGGAAATCAAAAGTCCATGCTTAATGGACTAAGCTATCCATACCCTCTTATAATTTTTTTTTATGTTTACAATTATCTTTCTCAATGTCTCCTTCTAAGTTCCACAGGCCATGTGTTGAAAATGTGTTTCTTACTGCTTATTGTATAGTGAGTGCTGTGCACATAATGTGTACTCCTAAGCATTTAGCTCAACAATAAAGTGCTTTGAAAGGGAGTAGTCTAATGAAGAATTTGGAGTTGAAGGTAATTATGGGGATTAAATATAGGCAAAATGAGAAAACAATGAGAATGAGAAATGGGTTTGTATACTGAAAATAAAAGCTATCAGCAAGTTTTGATCTTCAAATTCTATAAGATTCTATCACTTTGATTCATCTTCCTTAGAGAGAAAATTTGAAATTATATTAGTTGAAACTTAGAGAAACAAATAATAATATGAATAAGCTTCCTAACATGCAACAGCCTTTTTAATCTGGAGAAATCTCTGAGAAATCAGTGAAATGTTAGAGCAAGTGGCTTAGAGCAGATGTGCCATCTGTCCTTTCTCAACACTACACATTTGATGGTCCTTGTGTCTGGTTATTTTGTTTATTTGATTGATCAGAAGTTCAATGTATCCTCAGATATAAAAAAAGGAATAGTTGTAAAAAAAGTATTGTACTTTTTAGATTTCCCTGTTTGTTCTTACCAGTTAACATTCCATTAGTATTGTGATTCAAGAATTTTCCTCACTGCCATGTTCTCAACTTATTTGTGAAGGTAAAAAGGAAGAAGATCCTCTTAAAGATATCTGACAAAAAACAAAACAGAAACAAAAAACAAACAAAACTTTATTACCTACATATTCATCTTAAACATGGTACTTTAGCCAAAAAGAGGTCATTCAGAATTAGGAAAGCATGACTGGCATATTATAACACTAGATAAACATAGACATAAGGGCAGATAAACCTAAACCTTGTAAATTTGAATGTAAACTTGAATAAAATGTTAAAAACTATTTAGAATATTATATAAGTCTAATGAAATAACATGGGATTAATATATATGGTTTATGTTTAATGAGGATAAGAAACTGTATTGAAACACATGATTAATTTCTAATTCTGAGAAGGATTTTTACAAACTATTTTTCCCTATCATATCATCAAAGATAGTTAAGAGTAAAAGAATTTTCATAATGCTTAGAAAAAGGGAATTTTCACACACTCTGGTGGGAGTTTTAATTGGCAAAATGATAGAAAAGAGCTTTTAAAGATATGTAACATTTTACTTTTTAATTCTGCCTTATGGATACTCAGAGATGTACATAATACTCATAAAACAATAATCAGTTATGATATGTATATGATGGATTTATAATCATTGAGGTGATATTTTAGATAATATCATATAAAATTCATTAATATATAAAAACAAATACAAGATACAAATAGGTATACAAGCAGGCATCATATATTGCTAAAATCAAATATATTTTAATAAAAATTTAATTTTTCCTAAACATAGTGTATATTATTCTATAATTAGAAAATAATGCTCTTCAAAAAATAATCTAATTCATATGCATATGTGAAATTTTAAAATATTTGGAAGGAAATTATTGAATTGCAATTGTGCAGAATTATTTCTTATTTGTACTAATATCTAACAAAGATACATTTTTTGCTTAAAATTAAAAATTTTAAGATAAGATCTATACTCAATAATTTTTTAAAAATATATCATAAAGCACATACAATTTCATCTAATCTGTAGTTACAGTGCCATGAGAAAACATTTTATAGTCTTTGTGTACCTTTCCTAAAATATTCAATGTTCATGTCTTTTTATACAGTATGAATTTTCAATCTCTTTATACAAAAAAGGACCCCACTGTTCTGCTTCATTTAAAAAAAAAATCAGCATGCCTATCTCTAACTCGTTTAACTGTGGTTCGTTTTACAGATGTATTATACTTTATTTAAATCAATCTCATTTGATGGAAATTCAGATAGTTTATTACATATACATTCATGCAAAAATACTTGTAGAATAAATTACTAGAATTGGCAAGAAAGAGTAAAACAAAGTAAGAAAGAGTCTTGATTATTGAGTTGATTATAGACTATAAAGCCTTGAATTTAAGAAACTTTGTCAGTATTTGAGGTAGTGATCAGGATGGCTGAAGTCCCATTTAAGGGAAAAATTTTTTTGTTGTGTGCAAAATGGATTAAGAGGTGCAATATTATGTTTTGTTTTCCTTCTGTTCTACCTTCTTTCCTTCCTGCTTCCCTCCTGCCTCCCTATCTATATTCTTCCCTGCTTACTTCCCTCTCTCCCCTTTTCTTGATTTTTTCTGTCTTTCTCTATGTATTTCTTTGATACACTGTATTTTACTTTTTCCTATTTTGTTTTGTATCCTTTATTTTTTTTGCATTTTCTAATGTTTTTATTATGTTCAGTTAGCCAGCATATAGTACATCATAACTATTTGATGTAGTGTTCAATAATTCATTATTGCATATATTACCAAGTGCTTACCACAACACATGCCCTTCTTAATACACATCACCCAGTTACCCCATCCCTCCCTTCCTTCTGTAACCCTCAGTTTGTTTCCCAGAGTCGAGAGTCTCTCACAGTTTGCCTCCCTCTCTGATTTCTTCACATTCAGTTGTCCCTCCCTTCCCTTGTGGTCTTCCATGCTATTCCTTATGTTCCACATATGAGTGAAACCATAAGATAATTGTCTTTCTCTGCTTGAGTTATTTCACTTAGCATAATCCCCTTCAGGTCCATCCATGTCAGTGCAAATGGTGGGTATTCATCCTTTCTGATGGTTGAGTAATATTCCATTGTATATATGTGCCATATCTTCTTTATCCATTCATCTGTTGAAGGGCTGCTTCCACAGTTTGGCTGTTGTGGACATTACTGCTATGAACATTGGGGTGTATGTGCCCCTTCTTTTCACTTCATCTGTGTCTTTGGGGCAAATACCTAGTAGTACAATTGCTGGGTCATAGGGTAGCTCTATTTTTAACATCTTGAGGAACCTCTGTACTGTTTTCCAGTGTGGCTGTATAAGCTTACATTCCCACCAATTGTGTAAGAGTGTTCCTGTTTCTCCACATCCTTGCCACCACCTGTTGTTTCCTGTCTTATTAACATTAGTCATTCTGACTGGTGTGAGGTGGTATTGCATTGTGGTTTTGATTTGTGTTTCCCTTGTGGCCAGTGATGTTGAACATTTTTTCATGTGTCAGTTTTCCATTTGTATGTCTTCTTTGGAGAAATGTCTGTTCAAGTCTTCTGCCCATTTCTTGATTGGATTACTTATTCTTTGAATGTTGAGTTTGATATGTTCTTTATAGATTTTTGATACTAGTCCTTTATTTGATAAGACATTTGCAAATATCTTCTCCCATGCTGTCAGTTATCTCTCTCTCTCTCTCTCTTAACTGTGTCCTTGCTGTGCAGTTTTTTGTTTTTTTTTATCTTGATGCTGTTCAAATAGTTCAATTTTGCCTTTGTTTCCTTTGCCTTTGGAAGCATGTCCAGCAAGAAGTTGCTGCAGCTGAGGTTGAAGAGGTTGCTGATTGTGCTTTCCTCTAGGATTTTGATGGATTCCTGTCATACATTTTGAGTCTATTTTTGTGTATGGCATAAGGAAATGGTCCAGTTTTATTCTTTGGCTGTTCAAGTGTATTTTTCCATTGGACATTCTTTCCTGCCTTGTCGAAGATTAGTTGACCATAAAGTTGAGGGTCCATTTCTGGATTCTCTATTATGTCCCATTGATGTATGTGTCTATTTTTGTGCCAGTACCATACTGTCTTGACAATTACAGCTTTGAAATATATCTCGAAGTCCAGAATTGTGATGCCACCAGCTTTGGTTTTCTTTTTCAACATTCCTTTGGCTATTTGGGATCTTTTCTGGTTCCATACAAATTTTAGGATTAATTGTTCCAGCTCTGTGAAAAGAAGTTGATGGTTGTTTGATAGAAATTGCATTGAATGTATAGATTGTTCTAGGTATCATACACATTTTAACCATATTTATTCTTCCAATCCATGAATATTGAGGGTCTTTCCATTTCTTTGTGTCATCTTCACTTTCTCTCATCAGTGTTTTATAGTTTTCACAGTACATCTTTCACCTCTTTGGTTAGGTTTATTTCTAGGTATTGTATCTTTGTGTGTGTGTGTGTGTGTGTGTGTGTGTGTGTGTGTGCAACTGTAAATGTGATTGATTCCTTAATTTCTCTTTTTTGCTGTCTCATTACTGAGAGATAGAAATGCAGTGGATTTCTGTACATTGATTTTGTATCTTGTGACTTTACTGAATTTATCAGTGCTGGCAGTTTCTTGTTCTTTTTCCTTATTTATTTATTTATTTATTTATTTATTTGGGTTTGTTTGTTTTATTTTTGTAGAGTCATTTGGGTTTTCTATATAGAGTATCCTATCATCTCCAATAGTGGAAGTTTTACTTCTTCCTTCCCAATTTGGATGCCTTTTATTCCTGCTTGTTGTTTGATTCCTGTATCTAGGATTTCTAGTACTATGTTAAATAAAAGTGGTCAGAATAAACATCCTTATCTTGTTCCTGACTATAGATGAAAAACTCTGTTTTTCTCTATTTAAGATGACATTAGGTGAGGGTTTTTCATATATGGTCTTTATTATGTTGATGTATGTTCCCTCTAAACCTACTGTGTGTGTTTTTTTTTTTTTTTAATCACCAATGGATATTATACTTTGTCAATTTTTTTTCCCTGCATCTACTGAAATGATCATATGGTTCTTATCCTGTCTTTTATTAATGTGGTGTGTCATGTTAATTGATTTGTGAATACTAAACCACACTTTAACCCCAGGAATAAACTCACTTGATTGTGGTAACTGAATTTTCTAATGCATTGTTGGACTTGGTTTGCTAGTATTTTGTCGATTTTTGCACCTATGTTCATCAGAGATATTGACTGATTGTTTGTTTGCTTGTCTTTGGGTTTTTTTGTTTTATTTTGTTTTTGATTTTTATTTTTGTGGTGTCATTATCTGGTTTTGGTATCAGGGTGATGCCGGCCTCATAGAATGAATTTGAAGCTTTCCTTTGTTTTCTATTTTTTCGAACAGTTTGAGAAGAATGGGTATCAATTCTTCAATAAATGGTCAGTAGAATTTGAGGATGAAGCCATCTGTTACCAGATTTTAATTTGTTGGAAGTTTTTGATTACTGATTCAACTTCTTTGCTGGTTATAAGTAGGTCTATTCAAGTTTTGCATTGCTTCTGTTTCAGTTTTGGTAGTTTATATGTTTCTAGGAATTTATTTATTTCTTCCAGGTTGTCCAATTTGTTGACATATAGTTTTTCATGTTATTCTTCTTAATCCTTTGTGTTTCTGTGGTAGTGGATGTTATTTATCCTTTCTCATTTATGATTTTATTATTTGGGTCCTTTCACTTTTCTGACATGTCTGTCTAGAGGTTTACCAATTTTATCATTTTTTTCCAAAGAACCAGCTTCTGGTTTCTTTGATCTATTGTTTTTGTTGTTGTTTGGTTGTGGGTTTTGAGTTGTTTGTTTGTTTCTATATCATTTATTTCTACTCTTATCTTTATTTTTTCCTTCCTTCTGCTGGCTTTAGGCTTTGTGTGTTTTTCTTGTTCTCACTCCTTAGGTGTAAGGTTAATGTATTTATTTGAGATTTTTCTTGCTTCTTGAGGAGGCTTGTATTGTTATAAAATTTCCTCTTATGATCATTTTGCTGTATCCCAACGGTTTGGACCACTGGGTTTTCATTTTCATTTGTTCCATTTTTTTAAGATTTTATTTATTTATTTGAGAGAGAGAGAGAGATCACAAGTAGGCAGAGCAGCAGGCATAAAGAGAGGGAGAAGCAGGCTCTCTTTTGAGCAGGGAGCCCAATGTGGGGCTCAATCCTGGGACCCTGAGATAATGACCTGAGCCAAAGGCAGAGACTTAACTCATTAAGCCACCCAGGTGCCCCTGTTCTTTTTTTTTTTTTTTTTTCTTCTTCTTTGATGTGCTGTTTGATCCATTCATTGTTTAGTAGTATGTTGTTTGACCTCCATGTATTTGTAGTCTCTCCAGATTTTTCTTCTGGTTGACTTCTAGTTTCATAGCATTGTGGTCAGAAAAGATGCAGGATATAACTCAATATTCTTGTATTTCAGAGGTTTGTGTTGTGGTCTAATGTGTGATCTGTTCTGAAGAATGTTCCATGTCCACTTGAAAAGAATGTGTATTCTACTATTTTAGGTTGGAATGTTTGGGATATATTTGTTAAATCCATCTCCTCCAGTGTGTCATTCAAAATCATTATTTCCTTTGATTTTTCTCCTTAGATGATCTGTCAATTGATGTAATTTGGGTGGTAAAGTCTCTTACTGTTATTATAGTATTATCAATTAGTTCCTTTATGTTTGTTATTAATGGTTTTATGTATTTGGGTTCTCTTATGTTGGATGCATAGTCACAATTATATCTCTTTGTGAGATTGTCCCCTATATGATTATATAGACTCGTATTTTGTTTCTTGTTATAGTCTTTGTTTAAAGCCTAGTTTTTCTTGTATAACTATTGGTACTCAGGTTTCCCTTTGACACCTAATTGCATATAAATGTTTCTCCATCCTTTTACTTTCAATCTATATGTATCTTTAGGTGTACAATGACTTTATTGTAGGCAACAAATAAGTGGGTCTTTTTCTTTTAAGATTTTATTTATTTGACAGAGAGAGAGAATCAGTGAGAGAGGGAATCCAAGCAGGGGAAGCAGGAGAAGGAGAAGCAGGCCTCCCATGGGGGAGGGAGCCCGATGTGGGGCTCGACCCATGATGCTAGGATCATAACCTGAGCTGAAGGCAGATACTTAAGGACTGGGACACCCAGGCGCCCCAGGGGGCTTGTATTTTCAGCCATTCTGACACCCTATGTCTTTTGAGTGGTGTACTTAATCCATTTATTCAGAATAATTATTGATAAATTTTTATTTATTGCCACTTTATTACTTGTTATGTTTCTGGAGATTTTCTCTGATCCTTTCTTGTCTTTCATGTTTTGCTGATTTTCTTTAGTGATAAGTTTGCACTTCTTTCTCTTTATACTTTGCAAGTTTATTAGTTTATATATATATATATATACATATATATATATATATATGTATATATATATATATATAGCTACCATTAGTTTATATATAAACTCTTGCAAATAGTCTATCTTAAACCGATCATCATTTAAGTTTGAACCCATTATTTTCTCCTCTGCTCCCCACATATTATGTATATGCTATTATGTTTCAAATCATTTTTAGTGGGTTCCTTGACTGAATTTTTTACAGGGTTTTTGTTTTGTTTTGTTTTGTTTTGTTTTTTACTGCTTTTGTGTCATGCCTTTATACTGTCATTTTTGGTCTCTCATTTCTATTCAAAGAGTCCCCTCCAATATTTCTTCCAGGGCCAGTTTAGTAGTAAACTCTTCATCTTTCCTTATATTCTGAATGATAGCCTTATGGAAACAGCATCCTTGGCTGCAGTTTTATCCCATTCAACACTTTGAATATAGCATGGCACTCCATTCTGACTTACCAAGTTTCTGTTGAAAATCTCCCTGCTAGCTTTATGGGTTTTAACTTATAAGTTAATGACTTCTTTTGCCTTCTGCTTTTATGATTTTTTTTTATCAATATATTTTGTAAATTTAATTAAAATACATCTTGGTGTGGGTTTGCTTTTGTTGATTTTGATGGAAGTTCTCTGTGCCTCCTAGATCTAGTTCTCTGTTTCTTCCCATAGATTAAGGAAGTTTTCAGTTATTATTTTTTCAAATAAATTTTCTGCCCCTTTTCTCTCTTCTTCTGGGACTCCTATAATAGGAATGTTATGTTTGATGGAGTCACTGCATTCCCTAAGTCTCTTCTTGTGTTCCATATTCTTTCTGTCTTTTGTTTAGCTTCTTTGCTTTCTGTTACTTTCTCTTCTACATCATTAATTCATTCCTCTGCCTCTTCCAGGCTGCTCTTCATTGCATTAAGCCTGTTTCTAATCTCACTTATTACACTGTTCATCTCTGATTCTTTTTTTAATTATTTTATCTCTCTGGTAAGAGTCTCACTGATGTCTTCTATTCTTTTCTCAAGCTCAGTGAGTACCCTTATGATCACTGCTTTAAATTCATTGTCAGTCATATTGCTTATATCTATTTTGCTTAGATCTTTGGCATAGCCTTATCTTTTTCTTTCATTTATGAATATTCCTCCATCTTCTCATTTTGCCTTAGTCTCTGCTTTTATTGTGTTTGAAAAGTCAGTTATATCTCCTGCTCTTTAAAATAATGGCCTTAGGAAGAGAAGCTCCTGTAGTGTCCAGAGCCTGGTGTTCAGGGACTTCCTCCAGTGAGTGTTTTATATTCTCTACTGTTGTGTTCTGGCTATTCTATCCTTTGGGCAAATTGTCTGCAGAGGTGCTCCTTGCCTGCTGTGGACAGTGTTTGGCCCCTATCATGAATGTGGTGAGTTTTAACTAGGTGTGCTCTGCTCTTCTTGGGAAATGAGACTTGTCACCACCTCTACAAGAACCAAAGCCCTACAAAATCCTGTGACTGGGAAACATGGAATGGACAGGGGCCTGTGCTGGTCTTCTGAGGAAAGGGCCTGCTATGCTGGGAGTGAGACAGGCGTAACTCAGAAAGACAGTTCCACCATAGTGCAGGGTGTGGTCTTAGTATAAGCAAGTTGCACAGCCAGTTTCCACTATGTCTGCTTCCTGCAGGGGGTTCTATGTTTGGGCTGAGTGGTGGGGAAAGGAAATGGCACCAGACAGCTCCTTTTTTCCCAAAGAGGTGTCTCCATGAATGCACTCAGAGGAACTCTCCAAGAGGAGCAGAAAATCTCACTGTGTGCTTATGCACTCTTCAGATTGCTATTTCCAAGCTATCTGCTGCCAGGGTTGTTTGCCTAACTTCTTACTAGGAGGAGCCTACTTCCCTCCAAATTCTATCCCAGGCAAGCCCTCTGATGCTTAAAACTCATGATATTCAGCCTTTATCAGTTTCCAAGACAATGGGTACAGGAAAACATTTTTGTGCACTCCTCTGTGTACTTCTTTTTTTCTTCCCCTTCTCTATGACCATGGTTCCCTCCCTTCCACAGCAACCAGGATTTGTTACTCCCTGAAGCCACCTCTCTCTACTTCCTACTTTCTTCTCTCCCTTGAGTTGTGGAATTTATTCTGTCCCTCTTCAGTTCAATTTGTAGGATATTTAGGATGACTTGATAGTTATTTACTTGTATTTGTGGAAGAAAAAGAGCCTAGGGACCTCCTACTCTGCTGTTATCTTTCTATCTCTAATGTTGACAGTTTTTATTTAAAAAAATTCAGGAACATAGAAGATTGCAGGTTTATAAAAATAAAGAATATATTTTTAAAATAATAGATGCTTCCTTCATATGATGTTTTATATTTTGTTACTAAATATCTGTAATAGAGTTATTGATTTATTCTGTGTTAGCTGACTCAACAATGGAAATATGCCAGCAACAAATTATATAAGAAAGAGCAGCTACTCTCATAGTTAAACATTTCTTTAAAATAACCTAGATTTGGAAGCAATCATCCAGTAGTAGTTGTACTTTCTTCTTTAACTCTAAAATATCCCCATTAAAGCATAACTCATTTAAATATATCATCCCATAAAAATGGAAGTACAAGAAATATACTTATACCTTCCAATGGAGAATTGAGCCAACCCAAGCAATTTTCTGCAGAGTTGTATTTGTTTTCAGTTTATCTCTTAACTTCTAGGGAATAGGTGTAGAAAAGTTGACACAGAAATTATTCTCTAAGGGTAAATTTTCTTCTTGTCTTCTGCTTGGACTGAAATCCTGTCAGGTAAAAGGCCATCTCACTTTACTGCCTGTTTGTACTTGTACCTTTAAATGGGGTGCTCTTTGGAATATGTACATTACGGATTTCCAGGAGCCAAATAATGATTTCCTTGTTGTTTAATTTTTGTGTGTGAATACCCTGGTGATTGACTATTATAAAGGGAACGGAAAATTTAACACCCAAGAAAATATTTAAATTGTACTTATGTTTCTGCAAAACTTTTCAATGTTTCTTCATTATTACAGGGTTTAAAACTTTTCTGTATAGTTTATCTAAAATGTAATAAACTTTAAGAACTTTGATATATAGTGGTATAACTAAGTATTGCAACTAACAATTAAGATGGTGTTTAATCTGAGACAGTATAATTGCTTATAGAGGGAAATCCCTCTTTTCAGTAAAAAAGATAGCTCACAACATTAAAATAATCAGGTCTATAATCTATATTCATACTGAAAATTAAAATTAAGAAATTTATAGTAGATTTCTTTATTCTATTAGCTGATGATGTGATCTAGAGTCAGATTAAAATTATCTGCAAATAGGACTGAAGATATTATTTCTCTTACTCATGAAAAATAGTCTATTTTTCTGGTTTCATCAAGCTCATGTCTAAATTCCTTTAATGTCTAAAAGAAAGAACTATTTCCCTTAAAAACTGTTGTATTAAGCCTCATAAGAAAAATAATAAGACTTTCAATTTAGCAAAAAAAAATAAATATAAAAATATTGTAGGTAAACCATGTGCAAAGCAATCTGTTTTGTGATCAGCATGTGAAGATGATTAGAGCTAAGTTCCAGTCTCCAAGAAACTTATAGTCAAACCACAACACAAGGATATACAACAATATAAGTTAAGCATGCTGAGTGTACAACCTGTGGGAAAGCTCAAATACCCTTGATGACTGTGGCAGAAAAGGATGTCTAAGGTGACATTTAACTGGGAAAAGGGAATTTGTGCTAAACTATTAAGAATGTGTGAGATTGAGACGCCTGGGTGGCTCAGTTGGTTAAGCGGCTGCCTTCGGCTCAGGTCATGATCCCAGCGTCCTGGGATCGAGTGCCACATCGGGCTCCTTGCTCGGCAGGGAGCCTGCTTCTCCCTCTGCCTCTGCCTGCCACTCTGTCTGCCTTTGCTAGCTCTCTCTCTCTCTCTCTCTAACAAATAAATAAATAAAATCTTTAAAAAAAAAATCTGATGTTTAAAAAAAAAAAAGAATGTGTGAGATTTCAGTAGGTCTTGATGTAGAGAATGAATATTCTGTACAAAATCAACAGGGTCAAATATATTCAGTATGATAGTGCATGGTTTTTATTATTCACATAAGAAATATTTATGGAGTTCCTATTAGTTATTGGGGAATAAGCAAAATTCATGAACCATGAATTTAGGATTCCTTTCCTCAGAAGTTCAAAGTCAATTGGAGAAACACAGACAACTATCTATGATAATAAAGACAAGAAAGTTCAATAAGGGCATGTGAGAGTATTAGAAAATATATTAACCAATCCTGAGCTAATAATATGCAGTTTTGTAAAGAGGGGTCACCTCCAATGTATACAAAGTGAAGTTGAAATTAATCAAAGTATAGAAACATGCTGAAGATAAGCACTGCAATCCAAAAATGTCTGTTTAAGGATGTAACTATGTGTGACAGCATAGCAGCTTTGGTAAATTGAAATTGAAGTGGCATTATAAGAGAAATATCATTAATTTCCCAGCTATTGGAGAAAATTCATTCATTATAAAATATTTATTGATTAGCTAGTATGTGTCAAATTTTATAGTCAATGCTTGGGATACAAAGAACAATGTTTTCTCCTTCCTCCAGGCTGTTAATAACATACTGGGAAGACTGACAAGCATTCAGGAAAATGTAATTTAGAGTGATAATTGAATTAGTCTTTAAAGAGGGAAAGGTATGAGGAAAGCTTACTGCAAAGGAAATGTTTTATTTAATCCTACAGAACATATTAATCAGCAAAGTGTATGAGTTTGGCTGAGGAAAAGAGACATTCCAGAAGTTAAGACTGTTTTGTGTAAGGGAAGAGAAGCAAAGAAAATGTAAAACTTTCAAAAAGTTTTGGCTGGGAAAAAAAAAATGAAAAGGAAAACATGAAGTTGAAACATATGAGAATAGATCCCAGAAGGCCTTTTATTTTATAATAAGGAGTTTGGGCTTCATTCTGAGGGAAACCAGAAATCATGAATTAGGAAAAATGTTGTTTTCATTTTTGGGTATTGGAAAAAGCACTTTCCTATAATGTGAATAGATGCTATTAATAAAAGTAAGAAGCATAACTAGGGACTATTTTTTAAGTTTTTATTTAAAATCTAGTGAATTAACATACAGTGAAATATTAGTTTCAGGTGTACAATATAGTGATTCAACACTTCCACACATCACCTGGTGTTCATTACAAGTGCCTCCTTAATCCCCATCACCCATCTAATCCATTCCCATAACCCACCTCCATACTGGCAAACATTGGTTTGTTCTCTACAGTTAAGAGTATGTTTCTTGGTTTTCCTCTTTCTTTCACCTTTTTTTTTTCCTTTTACTCATTTTTTTTTAATTCTATATGTGACTGAAATCATATG
The DNA here is from genome assembly GCA_003697995.1 of Taxidea taxus jeffersonii. Classification (NCBI taxonomy): domain Eukaryota; kingdom Metazoa; phylum Chordata; class Mammalia; order Carnivora; family Mustelidae; genus Taxidea; species Taxidea taxus. The sequence continues at coordinate 215,234 of ML104597.1, read as the reverse complement.
GTATTTGTCCTTCTCTACTATTGTAATCCAGAAAAGAGAAGGTGGTGGTCTGAACTAAAGTAATAATGGGGTTTGGAATATAGATTTACCAATCTATAAATTATAGATACTGTCATTTGCTTGGTTGTTTAGAGAGAAAAACAACCTAAACGATAAGCCTAAACTGTAACCAAGTTTGGGGTAACCGTATACTTACCAGTTGATAAGCTACTAGTTGAGTACATGACATTTGCAAAAGAACAAATAAGGAGCATAACATCGTAACTTTAGTTTTAAGGAGCTGTTTGAGAAGAATAAAACAAAAGAAGGTGGTGGTTGCCAGAGGTAGGGTGGTTGTGGGAATGGGTGAAACAGATAAAGGGGAATAAGAGGTACAAACTCCAGTTATAAAATAAATCAGTCATGGAGATGAAAAGTACAGCATAGGACATAGGAATATAGTCAATAATATTGTAATAACTTTGATGACAAATGGTGACTACACTTATCATGGTAAACATTGAGTAATGTATATAATTATTGAACCATTAAGTTGCACACCTGAAATTAATGTAGCAATGTGTGCTAATTAGGCTATAGATGTGAAATTTGTTAATAAGATGTCAATAATACAATTTTGTAAGGGCTGAATATGAGGCAAAAGAGAGGAGCAGAGAAGGGTGGTTCTCAGATTTTAATCTTGGAAGACTAAAAAGATGTTGGAGACTAAGGAAATGACTTGGATGAAGAGAAAGTTTTAGAGATAAGATGGGGAATTGCGCATTTGGCCCACATCAGTTTTAGAGACTCCTGGGGTAATAAGCAGTATCCAACTGTAAATATCAAGATCTCTGGGCTGGAAATTTATTGTGTTTAGTTACTAGGGCTTGGGAAAGAATGAAGTCATTCAAGGAACATACATAGGTCAAGCTCAGAAGACAGCTTCTGTCTGACAGGATCAGTGTCTGAGACACCAATCATCTGGCTATCCACTGGCCAGGAAGAAGGACCAGTAGCACTGCACCTTAGAAACCAAAAGGGCAGAGATTATTTCTTGAAGTAAGCCAAGGGGCAAATGCAGATGAAATATCTAGAAAGATAAAGACAAAAAAAAAAAGTCATTGTGTTTAATAAAGTGAAGGTTATTGGCAAAGCAGTTGCAATGGAGTGATGGGAAAAGAGTTTATATTGAAGTTTAACAATACATTTGGCTGTGATGGGAGAGAACAAGAAATAAGGGAGCAGGAGCAGGTAGCGAAGGGAGGGGAGAGTGTTAGATTGTAAATGGTAGGAATGTTTGAAGATATTTATGTTTCAAAACAAAACAAGAAAATAGTATGTAAAAGTGTTTACTTCACCACAACATTTGAAGTTCTATAGTGAAAAGATTTCTTTTGATATTCTTTCTACACAAAACTATGTGTATGAGAGATAATTCATTTTAACAAAATAACTACTCAAAAAGGAATTAAGCCACTTTAAGTCATATAGTTAATGTTCTTTAATTGGTGGAAACATTTAATAAAACTTCTCAATAGATGCTTATTCAGTCCTTCACCTCAAAAGATTATTTTATTCAATAATCTTAGGATGAGATTATACTTTGAGAAGCATATATTTAAAACTAAGGCTTGACATACATTATAGATTATAAAATAAAATATAAATATAAAAATTTCATGATTTTCTTCAAACAGGAAGGATATGAATGCTCCAAAAATATAAATGATGGTTTTTATTTAGAAGTAAATTGTATTTGAAAGTATTAAATAGATACTGATCAAATATTTCTTCTCTAAATAAATGCATACATAATTTATATTTTAAATTTAATTTGTTTTGACAATATTATTCATCCACACATTTTTATTTTAAAGGACTATTAAAAATCACTTTCTCATATGCTATATTCTAGTAATTTAGGATAAGATAAAATCTTCCTTTGAAATAGGAAAATGAATAGCTATGACTAAATATTATGCTTGAAATTCTGAAAATTAAAAAATGCCTTTCAAATTTAAAATTTTGTATGTAAAGAAATAAAATAAAGTCAGTAAGTTTGCATACTTCTAGGTATATAACCTTGGGAAATTCATTACTATTTCTGAGTCTCAGTTTCCTTATCTATAAAATAAAGATGAAGGGACGCCTGGGTGGCTCAGTGGGTTAAGCCACTGCCTTCGGCTCAGGTCATGATCCCAGCGTCCTGGGATCGAGTCCCACATCAGGTCTCTGCTCGTCAGGGAGCCTGCTTCTCCCCTCCCCTCTCTGCCTGCCTCTCTGCCTGCTTGTGTGATCTCTGTCTATCAAATAAATAAATAAAATATTTTAAAAAATAAATAAATAAAGATGAAAATAACACTGAAGTCATGGAGTTATTTTGAAAAATAAGCTTCCCTAATTCTCCCCACCTTTTCTCTCTCTCTTCCTCAAAAATTCCCAGGATAATCGTAAGTTCTATAGAAGTGTTAACTATAATAAATTGTAACTTCAATTGATATTAAGCACATTTCCTTTACTTGATCTGTATTGAATTCAGTTTTATTCATGGAAACATTAAATTAAACTTTCAGTTTAAATGTGATTCTTTCCCCCATTTTACCCCATGTAAATGACATTTACAACTTTTTCTTTAAGCTTTTATTTATTTGTTTGACAGACAGAGATCACAAGTATGCAGAGAGGCAGGCAGAGAGCGAGAGGAGGAAGAAGGCTCCCCACTGAGCAGAGAGTCCAATGGAGGGCTCAATCCCAGGACCCTGGGACCATGACCTGAGCCAAAGGCAGATGCCTTAACCCACTGAGCCACCCAGGTGCCCTGACATTTACAACTTTTTATGAATTCAAGAGAAAAACAAAATCTACGTGGAGTCAATCTACCTTAAATAAAATAGGAATTTGATTTTCTTGTGCATATTCTCGTTACTAAATAATTTTGAACACTTTTCTTTGAGCTAATCAAACAAGAATTAAAATTAAATGTGGAAAAATTATGTGCTAAAAATTTGTTTGTAGTGATTAATATTTTGAGGAAATTTAAAAATTTAATGTTAAAGGGAAAAGAAACAAATGAGATTTAAATTTCAGTTTCAATTTTTAATTTAATTAAAAATTTAATTTAAATGGAATTTAAATTACAGCATCAGCTCATTGTATTTGAAGTTGAGCCTAATCTTTGTGTAATCAAAGTAGTTAAATATGTTGTTATATCAATTAACAGTATTTTAGGTTTATTAACTTTCCCATCTTTTTGAGCAAAAACTCAAAAAATTGCATATATAGAAATTAAACTGTAAAACCTAAGTCTTGAAATAAAAGTAAGGGTACACGTACACAACATTATCTGCCAACAGTAGATACTATCATTATTTCCATTGCATAGATTAGAAAATTGAAACTCCAAGTGGTAATAATTTTCCTACAGTTGTATCACTGATATGTGGCAAGATTATGCCAAGCACAAGCTAAGGATAATAACTCTGCTTATTTTAATACTATGATCATGACATACTTCTGAAATGGATCTGTCTTCTCTCCTTCTCAGTCACTATGTATTTTTATATGACATGCTCCACACCTAAAATGTGTTCTCATCTTAATTCCTAGCTGAAACTCTTGTAAGATCAGATATTAAATATGAAAACCTGTGATGTGGCAGGAATTTATAAAAAATATGATAAGTGAGAAGAAACATGACACCTGTTTCCACTTCTTAAGATAGATAAGTGCTGACATTTGGAACCAAGTGAGAATCGCTTAGTACATGTGAAAATTGTTCAGTGTTGCTAGGAGGAGCTGTAAAAGGCAGACATCAGTGCTGACTTTTGGCAAGAATTAAGCAATGGACTTCTGGAAACTGATGTTTTCAAAGCTGTTTGTATTTTCCATTGTTCATTTCAGGGACTTGGAAAAATATGAAAAATATTTTGGTTCTTCAAGAAAAGTACCTAAGTCATAAGCAAACTCACTCATACATACATAAGAAAGGTAAGAATAAAAAGATATAAAGAATATAGCAAACAAATATTAAATAAAGAGGGCCAGTTTTGCAATATTAATACCAGATGGAATTAAAACATAAATATAAAGAAGTTCTGTGCATAATAATAAAAGGAGCAATTTAACAAGGAAATTTAATAAAATTTCAAATGAGACTTTGAAACATGAAGTAAAAAATTAATGCATTTATGTATATTAGTTGAATTAATAGAATTCACTTATGTAAATACAAGCTTAAGTGTAACTGACACAAGGAAGTTTAGAAAGAAACCCAACTGGCATATATTACTCATTTAATCACAACTAACAGAGGTAGTTTTGAGCAGACTTGAAAAAAAAAATACCATGCTAACTGAACTCAGGATGGTTTTAGATGTTCTGCAAAATTAATGGAAAACATTATTAACCAAGAAAATCAATTTTGCATGTTGGCTAACAGATTTTGCTTTTTTGTAAAGAGAAATATTATATACATAATACATCATACATATATATGTGTATATATATATGTATATATATACATATATATATCTATTTGATATATAAAATATATATATATATCTTATTTGACATATAAATCATGCACATATGGCATCTAAGGAAAATATTCCAAACAAAAATTTTATATGTATATATGGCTTAATTAAATATGTGAAGCAGAATTTAATATTGTGTTCATAAAACCTATTTTTCATTCCTCCTAAACGCATAGCCACAGTACATTTTCCAGTATTTATTTCATTTTGGTTTAGCTACATATCCAGATGTAATGTGATTAGAAGTAATGTATATCACTTTAGTTTAGGCCTATAAAAACTTTCCTATCTAAGCATTAGTATGGCAGAGACCATACTAATGCTTAGACAGGAAGACCTCAAAAGTAGTCACGCATTTCTGTAGTATCATAGATGGATGGATAGATTATAGATGATAGATTAGATAGATACATACATACATACATGCATACACAGATGCTATGGTGTGTGGGGGATGTGTGTATGTGCATGTGTATCTCAGAACAGTTACAGATATGGATCTGAATTCAAGTCCAGATGCCTTCCTTTTGAATAACCACTAAACTTTCTTTATTCATGACTGGATACAACTGAGTCTTCTTGAATTCTAAAACTCTATCAGGTATCAGAAGAGAAATGCTGATCCCTGTGAGCTGGGTGAGAATAGAACATTAGCAGCAGAAAAATCAGGAACAAATTAGGTTCTCCCCACCTTCTAGAATTTAAACCTACGAGATTCCTAAGTTTCATTACAGGCTCCATCATAGCACATGGGTTTGGTTTGACAGAAAGGATTCTAATGACATGACCTGGTCAATGGAATAAATAGAGCTTTGAACAAACAATGAAAAAAAAAAAAGGAGTGAGCAAAGAGATTAAGACAGATCAGGCAAAATATTTAGAAGCAGTCAATTCCTGGTGAAAAACAAAAACAAAAACAAAATAAAACAAAACAAACAAACAAACAAACAATATATATATATATATATATTTGTGTGGGCATTATATACATACATACATACACAAAGTTATTTACAAGAAAATATTTCCTAGAAAAATGAATTTGAATTATTAATTATATTAATAAACTATGAAAATATAATCATTGTTTAATACTAAATCAGTCTGAACAAAGAAAAAAGGCACAAATTAGTAAGGCAGAATCTAAAAAAAAGACACAATATGAATGGAGAGGAAAGATTATGAAAAAAAAAAAAAAGGAAAGGTAAGAGGAATTTAGAGAACTTACTTGATAAGTTCTTATAAGTTCCAAAAAGAAAATCAACAGGAAGCAAAGAATATACAATAGCAAATAACAGCATCTATAGTCAGCTATAGATTTTGAAATAATTCACCACTGTCTAGATAGGATGAATTAAAGAAAGAAATGAAAAAAAGAAAAGAAAAAAAAAAAAAAGAAAAGAGAGAAGAAAGGAAGAAAAGAAAAAGAAAGAAAGAAGAAAGAAAATTGAATGTTTCCTGAACTAAGGGAGTACTTGGCATCTGACTTTTCATTTACAACAATCTACAGGAAAACCAGTACAATAAGAGCTAAAAACTACAGATAAAAATATACAGTGACACTAGCATCTTAAATATAACCAAGCTAACACTTCTTGCTAGAGGTAAGAAAATATATTAGCTAATATTCAAGAATTGAGAGAGTAAACCATGCACATATGGCATCTAAGGAAAATACTCCAAAGAAAAATCAAATGAGTAATCTATGATATTTCAGTACAGAAGGCAATTAATGGTGGGGGATAGTGTTAACCAATGAGCTTTACAATATATAGTTCCATGTAAAGAGAAAAGGACTGGCTATTGGCATTCTTAGAAGAGAATAGATCTACTGCAAGGAAAACCTTACAACCCAACAAGAACAAAAATATTAAACTTTATAAATGTAAGCTTTCAGAGACAGAAATGTAAGAGGAATACTTTAAGGGAATATAGGCAGTTAAAATACTTTGACATCAAAGAAGAAGAGTGTAAATAGTGAATACTCTGATGGTGATAAGATTAAGGGAAATTAATATTGTATGTCTTTTTTTAATAATTAAAATAAGGATAAGGACAAGGATATATTCAATGAAACATGAATATAGTTACTAAGAGATTTGAAATTTGAGTTAAAATTGAACAAAACAAAACAAAAAATATATATAATGATTAAGACCTTGCAAATAAACAAAAATAAAGAGCAAAATGATTATAAAAGAATAAGAGACATAAAATAAAAGAACTGGAATCTAATGAAGTGTGTCTGATGCTAAGTAACTAAGTTTATTTATTACTAAAGATGGATTTGACAAATGAAACTAAAATACTTGTTGTTTTAAAGAAATATTCTTAAAAGAAAGTTTTGAAGAGAAGGTAGAAATAAGAGATAGGCAAAAAGAGGAAGAGGGTTTAGTGGGAGGATCCTAAGTTCACCTCATCCCACAGATACAACTGGATAGCATGTCACTTCAGTGTAAATAACCCAAAAAATGACCCAAGGATTGGCAGAACAAATTCTCCATAGCTAAATGTAGAGAGGAGGTCATATGGAAAAAGATACAAGGGCAGAGACTCTCCTCAGGACAGAACAATCTGTAGGTGTACAGAGGGAGAGAAAGAGACTCTCACACCAGGAAGCCCCATCAGAGAAGAAGATGAATCCATAGCATAGCATACCATAGCATAAATTCAGAGAAGCTGAATTTCAGGAATTCTTAAGGTTAGTGAGCTTAACATAAGGGACTCTAATAATCAGCAGGCTTGGCTCTGGAAGAGCTGGGAGGGCTAGAGAAAACTGAGTCCTGCCCTTAAAGAGACAGCACAACACATAACCTTGCAAAGATACAAGAAAGAAGCAGCAGTTTTGGGGGAAATAGGGGGATTTGTTTACTAATCTCAGAGTGTGTGCTGAAGGGGCAGGAATCATTTGGGAGACTACTCAAGGAACAAAGGAGCTAACAGGCCCCATTTTCTTTTCTGCCTCACCCCCAAGCTAGACACATAGACACCTACAGGAAGCAGTGTGGGGACAACCCTCTCTACCTAACTGATAACAGTGTACCCCATTTCCCATTCTCCTGTTGAACATGCCCCCTCCAACCAGACCTCCACTCTAGTTCTCCTCCCATAGCAGACCCCTGCAAATCTTGCTAACACCTTGGAGATAGCACCCATGTGTTTCTGTGGATCCACATCCTCTTGCCTTGTCTTCCTGGGTCCTGATGGCTGTGGGTGTCCTCCCACAGCAGACCATGTCAAACCTTTCTAGCTCAGTCCACCTTGCCCTCATGTTTCTCTATGCTCCTGCCCCTTTAATATGCTCTTGGCTTGAACCCATCTGAAAGAATGCCACAAGAACAGGACAAAGTCACAGTAAGAGACCTAAATGAAACAGAGATAAATAATATGCATGGTAGAGAATTTAAAGCAATTGTTATAAAGATACTCATTGGACTTGAGAAAAGAGTAGTGGATCTCAGTGAGTTCCTTAACAAAGAGAAAATATTCTTCAAAAAATTCAGAGATGAAGAACACAATAACTGAAATAAAAATACACTAGATGGAATAAATTGTATACTAGAGGAAACAGAAGAACAGATTGGTGACCTGGAGGTCAGAGTAATGGAAAACAATCAAGCTGAACAGGAAAGAGAAAAAACATTTTTTTTTTTTTAAGATGAAAATAGACTTAGGGAAAACAGCAACACCATCAAGCATAATAACATTTGCATTATAAAAGAAGAGAGGGGAAAAAAGGAGGCAGAAAATTTGTGTGAAGAAATAACAGCTGAAAACTTTCCAAATCTGTGCAGAAATCCCCCAACAAAATCAACCCAGGTTGTCTGCAACAAGACGCATAGTATTAAAATGACTAAAGTAGTAATAAAAAGGGAATTTTAAAAGCACAAAAGAAGACAGTTACATACAAAGGAAACCCCATAAAGCCATTAACTATTGTTTCAATAGAAACTTCAGGCCAGAAGGGGGTGGCATGATATATTCATAGTACTAAAGGGAAAAAAACCTGCACCCAAATTATTGTAACCACCAAGTTTATCATTCTGGTTGTAAAGAAAGATAAAGTATTCCCAGACAAACAAATATTGGGAGTTCATCAGCACTAAACCAGTCTTACTAGAAGGTTAAAAAGAATACTTTGAGTAGAAAGAAAGACCATAATCAGGAGTAAGAAAATTATGAAAGGAAAAAAAAATCACAGGTGAAATTAAACATATAATAAGAGTAGGTTAATCACTTATGAAACCAGTTGAGAGGTTAAAGCATAAAAGCACTAAAATCAATTATTAAAATAAAAATCAGTTAAGGTGGGGAACTGGGCAGCTCAGTCCATTAAGCATCTGCCTTTGGCTCAGGTCATGATTCCAGAGTCCTGGGATTAAGCCCCACATCAGGCTCTCTGCCATCAGGGAATCTGCTTCTCTTTCTCTTTCTCTCTACCTCTTCCCACCACTCGTTCTCTGTCTCTCTAAGTAAATAAAACCTTTTTAAAAAATCAGTCAAGGGATTCACAAAATTAAAAGATGTAAAATATGACACCATATTCCTAACATGTAAGAGGGAGAGGAATAAGGATTGGGTTCAAATTAAATGACCATCAACTTAATACAGGCTTTTACATGCAGATGCTATATACAAACCCAATGGTAAAAAATCACTATTAAATATTCAATATTAAATATTCAAAAAATAAAGAGAAAGGAATGTTAAAGTATATCCTTAAAGAAAGGCAACAGACTATGAGTGAAGAGATCAGAGAAGAGAGGAACAAGGAAGTACAAAAACAACCATAAAACAAGTGACAAAATGGCAATATGTACATGACTTTCAATAATTACTTTGAATTTAAATGGACTAAATGCTTCTATCAAAAGCATTATGCTTTTCAATTGAAAGCATTACAAAAGCATGGAATAGATAAACAAAGCAAGACCCATCTACCTGCTGCTTATAAGAGATTCATTTCTGACCCAAAGAAATATGCAGATTGAAAGTGAAGGGATGGAATAATATTGATCATGCAAATGGAAATGAAAAGAAAACCAGGGTGGCAATACTTATATTGGACACAATAGAACTTTAAAACAAAGACTGTAATAAGATACAAAATAAGACACTATACAATCATAAAGGGAGCAATCCAACTTGAAGGTACAAATGTAAGTATTTATACATCCAATATGGGAGCAACCAAATACATAAAGCAGCTGATAACAAACATAAAGAAAGAAAACAAGAACAATACTATAGTAGTAAGAGACTTTAATTCCCCACTTACATCAGTGGACAGATAATCTCAACAGAAAATCAACAAGGGAACAGTGGCTTAGAATAACACATTAGTCCAGAAGGATCTAAGATATGTTTAGAACTTTCCATAGTAAAACAACAGAATACAGAGTCTTTTAAAGTGTACACATAGAAATCTCCAGAATAGATTACATATGAGGACACAAAACAAGTCTCAACAAATTCAAAAAGATTGAAGTTATACCCTGATTCTTTTCTGACTGCAACACTACAAAACAAAATCAAGCACAAGAAAAAAAAAAAAAACTGGAAAGACTACAAATACATGGAGGTTAAATAACATGCTACTAAACAATGAATGGTTCAAGCAAGATTTAAAAGAGAAAATCAATAAATCAATGGAGACAAATGAAAATGAAAAAACAATGATCCAATATCTTTGGGTTGCAGCCAAAGTTCTCCCAAGCATGAAGTTTATAGCGACAAAAATCTCAAATAAACACCCTGATCATACACCTAAAGAGCTAGAAAAAGAACAAACAAAACTCCAAACCAACAGAAGTAAAGAAATAATAAAGATTAGAGCAGAAGTAATGATACAGAAATTAAAACAAAACAAAACAAAGTGAAAAGAAAGAACAATTTTTTTAAAAGAACAATGGAAAAATCAATGTTACCAGGAGCTGGTTCTTTGAAAAAAGTCAACAAAATTGATAAACCTCTAGTGAAACTCATTAAAAGAGAGAGAGAGAGAGAGAGAGAGAGAGAGAAAAGGGGACTCAAGCAAACAAAATCAGAAGAAATAACAACCAACATCAGAGAAATACAAAGGATTTTAAGAAAATACTATGAAAAATTATATGTCAAAAAAACTGGACAACTTAAAAGATATGGATAAATTCCTAGAAACATAGAAACTACCTGAGGCACCTGGGTGGCTCAGTGGGTTAAATCCTCTGTCTTCGCTTCAGGTCATGATCCCAGGGTCCTGGGATAGAGCCCAGATTGAGCTCTCTGCTCAGCAGGGAGCCTGCTTGTCCCCCACCCCCACCTGCCTTTCTGCCTACTTGTGACCTCTGTCTGTCAAATAAATAAATAAAATCCTTAAAACAAAACAAAACAAAACATGGAAACTACCAAAACTGAATCACTAAGAGATAGAAAATTTGAGCAGGTCAATTACCAGCAATGAAGTTATATTAGTAATCAAGAAACTCATAACAAACAAAAGTCCAAAGACCCGATGGCTTCACAGGTGAATTTTGCTGAATATTTAAAGAAGAGTTAACACCTATTCTTCTCAAAATATCCCAAGAAAATAGAAAAGGAAGGAAAGCCTCCAAATTCATTCTATGAAGCCAGCATTACTCTGATGCCAAAACAAGGTAAGAACACACAGGCACACAAAAGAAAACTGTAAGCCAATATCTCTGATGAACATAGTTGCAAAATTTTCAACAACATATTAGCAAACCAAATCCAACAATAACGTTAAAAAATTCATTCACTACAATCCAAAGGGATTTATTTCTAAGATGCAAGTATGGTTCAGTACTTGCAAATCAAACAATGTGATAACTCATATTAGCAAGATAAAGGATAAAAACCACATGACCATTTTAATAGAGGAAGAAAAAGCATTTGACAAAGTTTAATATCCATTGATGCTAAAAACCCTTAACAAAATAGGTTTAGAAGGAACATATATCAACATAATAAAGGCCATATGTAAAAAATCCATAGCTAACATCATACTCAATGTTGAATAATAAAGAGCTTTTCCTGTATGATCAGGAAAACAGACAAGAATGCCCCTTTTTACCACCTTTATTTAACACAGTATTAAAATTCCTAGCCATACCAATCAGACAAGAAAAAGAATTAAAAGGTATCCAAATTGGCAAGGAAGAACTAAACTTTTGCTATTTGCAAATACATGATACTCTATATAAAAAAACCTTAAGTATTTCACCAAAAAAAAAAAAAAACTAAGAGAACTGATAAATTAATTGAGTAAGACTGCAAGGTACAAAACCAATATACAGAAAACTTTCCTTTCTATACACTAATAATGAATAAGAAGAAAGAGAAATTAAGAAAAGAATCCCATGTACAATTGCATCAAAACCAATGAAATAGTTAGGAATAAACTTAACCAAGAAAGTGAAAGACCTGTACTCTGAAAACTATAAAACACTGATTAAGGAAATTGAAGATGACACAAACAGACATTCCATGCTCTATGTGTTAAAAAAAAATTAACTGTACATACTTCCCACATAAATCTATAGATTTAATGTAATGACTATCAAAATATCAACAGAATTAGGAAAAAATATTTATATAACCACAAAAGACCCAAGTAGCCAAAACAATCTTGAAAATGAAGAATAAACCTGGAAGTGTCATATCAGATTTCAAGATATACTACAAAGCTATACTAATCAAAACAGTATGGTACTGGCACAAAAATAGACACATAGGTCAATGGAACAGAACAGAAAGCCCATAAATAAACCCATGATTATATGGTCAATTAATCTTTGACAAAGGAAACAAGAATATACAAAGGAAGAAAGGCACTCTCTTTAAAAATGGTGTTAGGAAAACTGGACAGCTATATGCAAAAGATGAAACTTGACCACTTCATTATGCTATACAGAAAAGTAAACTCAAAATACATTGAACACCTAAATGTGAGAACTGACACCATAAAAATTCCAGAACATAGCACAGGCAGTAATTTCTCTGACATCGGCCGTAGCAACATTTTTCTAGGTATGTCTCCTGAGACAAGGGAACAAGCAAAAATCCACTGTTGGGACTACAACAAAATTAGTAGCTTCTGCATAGCTAAGGAAATAATAAAACTAAAAGACAATCCATTGAATGGGAGAAGATATTTATAAGTGATCTATCCAATGAAGGGTTAGTATCCAAAATATACAAAGAACTTATACATCTCAACACTAAAGATCACCAGATGATCCAATTAAGAAATGGGGCAGAAACTATGAACAGTCATTTCTGCAAAGAAAACATCTAGATATCCAATGAACACATGAAAATATGCTAAACACATCAGGGAAAAGCAAATCAAAATTGCAATAATATATCACTCACACCTGTTAGAATGGCTAAAATTAACAACACAAGAACTAACAAGGGTTGGTGAAGATGTGGAGAAAGGAAAACTCTCCTGAACAGTTGATGGGAGTGCAAACTGGTGTAGCTACTCTGGAAAACAATATGGAGGTTCCTCAGAAAATTAAAAACAGAACTACCTTATGATCCAGTAATTGCGTTACTGGGAATATACCCCCAAAATATAAAAACTCTAGTCCAAAGGGATACATTCATTATTTTTGTTTATTGAAACATTATTTACAATAGCCAAACTATGGAAACAGTGCCAGTGTCCATCAACTGATGAATGGATAAAAAAAGAGGTGAGACAGATTAGATAGATGATAGTTGATAGATCATAGATTATAGATGACAGATAGATAAATAGATGATAGATAGGTGATAGATAGATGGATAAGTGATAGATGATAGATAAATGATAGATGATGATGATAGATGATAGTTGATTGATAGATAGGTGATAGATAGATGGATGGATGATAGATAATAGAATATCACTCAGCCATAAAAAAAGAATTAAATCTTGTCATTTGCAGTGTCAATGGATCTAGAGAGTATAATGCTAAGTGAAATAAGTCAGCTAGAGAAAGACAAACACCATATGATTCCACTCATGTGGAATTTAAGAAATGAAACAAACAAATAATAACAACAAAAAGACAAACCAGAAAACAGACTCCTAATTCTAGAAAATAAATTCATAGTTACCAGAAGGGAGGTTGTTCAGGGAATGGGTGAAATATGTGAAGGGGATTAAGAATACACTTATCTTGATGAACACTGAGTAATGTATAAAATTGTTGAATCACTATATTGTACACTTAAAGCTAATACAATACTGTATATTATTTACACTGGAATTAGAGTTTAAAAAGGAGAAAAGTGAAAAGATACCAGCAAATATTAACAACAACAATAATAGTAGCAAAATATAATTGTCATGTTCATAGCAGATAATGTGATATTTAATGTTAAAAGCTTTAAATGGGTTGATGAGGAAAAATATATTATGGCCAAATTTGCAAAACATACAATGTATTAAGCCATTTCAGTTAATAACAATGTGAGACTATTTTCATTTATCAGACTGACACAGATTTGGTTTTAAAAGATTGATAATAGTACTCTTATATTTTATGGGGAAATGTATATTATCTTACAGTCTGTAGGACTGAATTGATGGCAAATTTGGTGGAACAGAATTGCACAGAGTGCAAATCTTGACTCAGAAGTTTTACCCTTATATTCTATTGAATACTTTCTACTCAGTATAATCATTCTCATTCTTGAATACAGGCTTGGACACATATATGCAGACTAGTATTTTAGTAATTCTAATCTATCTGTAGGATAATCTTCTAAGGAAGAATAACACACAGACAACTTTATATGATTAGATTTAGTGGGAATAGATTAAGAAGGAATCTGGTAAGCTCAATATGAAGATATAATCTTTTTTTTTCCTGAGATGCTATACAGCATTGTCAATATGATATTTTGAAAAAAAAATCTGATGTTTAGTAATTTGTTGGGAAAAATAGTTAACAGAATATGGGGCAAGAGATAAGTATTCAAATATATTTAGGTATATTAATAAAGTCTATATTTACAAAGGAATGCATAGCATATGGAAAGGATTTTTGTCCTCAATTAGCTTGATAACAGGAACAGTATATTTTAAAGTTCAAGTTAAAGTGTATGTATATCCTATTTCACTTGTGCTGGCTTTCACCAAGGAGGCTCATATTTTCTATGCCTTAAAAGAAGATCCCTAATCAAAGGGCCCTGAGTGAGGCACCAATAACATCTACTACAAGTAGCATTTAAAATTAGGGATATATACAGTCTCCAAAATGAGCAACATAAAATGTTTTACTATTTGTCAAAATCATTCTACTTTAGATAAAATGTGTTCAAGGAGAGTAAAGGGCTTCAAGTATTTAAGTTACTGTTTAGTCATTCATTATCTAATTTAGTTCTCTTTATAAAACTATTAGTATAATAGCACTCAAAATATTCTGTTGTGTATAAAGGTCTTAGTAGTCAGCTGAACATTATAGAAAGCATTTTAACTAAAACATCTGTCATCACTATCATCACTATTAAATATTTGTTAAACTACACATGATTTATTCCATTCCAGTATGTGCTTTTATAGATATTCCTCAATAAGTTACAGTAATTTAATATGGGATACATAGTCTGAGGATTTATTTCCTTTAAAACATAATTATAGAGAGAAAGAAACATGAAATTCTTCGAGCTCTGCCTTTTTTTAAAATTTAGCATTCTAAATATTAAATGTTAGGCAAAAGTCCCACCAGGTGGCTTACTCTTTATGTTCACTAACAGATATTTACCCTAGATTCTAAAAAGACATTCCTATTGAAAATCAAAACCAGAGGAAAAAGAAAAAAAAAATATTTTGAAAATTTCTGAAATGAAAAAGAGAAAAACAATGTATTCACAAAAACAGAAGCTGGACGAGGACTTACTTTTATTTTCCTATTAGCTTTGCTTTTTCCTTCTTACTCTACTTGTATATATTTAAAAATAAACATATATGCATTTGTAACAGAATATTGATAGAGTATAATTGGCAGTTGATATTAATAGAACTAATTAACAACACTGTATTGTAGTCTTTAACATATATTAATATTGGTAATAAAAACAAAACAGCTATGTCAACAAAATATAGAAATCAGAACAAGTTGCACCAACATGTTAAAAATCATAACAGAAATTACATATGTGCTTGTTTATTAGCTTACTTCATTTCATAAAACCACAAAAACAATGATTTTAAAATATGTAAAGGCATATGCAAAATACCTAGTAAAATATCAAGTATCTTCTTCAGGGAAAGATCAGTGTGGGAAAGTAAGTAAAGTCAGGATATTTATTTTCTCAGCTCTCTGCTTGTTGATTTGTAATGGGTTGCCTGTTTCCACCTATAAAAACCATAGTCCCATTCACAAGCCACTCATGATATCTACACTTTCTTCATGTACTAGAAACTGACCTTCTTTTGTTTTTTCAGGCCTTTGGATGTGAATGATCCCTCCATTTGCTAGCTTCAGGAAACAGCATACTTACTGTTGTTTCTTTAAGCCCTGATGACATTTATGTGTTCAATAGTTAATTTATTAAAAGACTTTACAAATTGCACAGTTTGGGAAGGCCACTGTCTGTTGATAGGAATCTAACTGATACAGTTGATTATTTCAGGTTGGAATGATATATAGCTGAAAAATAGTTACAGCTAAATTCTACTTATTAGTTTTTTATTCACTTTTTAAAAATGTTAATGGGTAATAAAATACCCTAAATAGCACAATGTTGACTTTTTATCTTACAACATTTAAATCTTATAAAATTGTGTTTTTAGTATTTGTAGCAATGAATATGTTTTACACAAATAATAAAAGTTTAATAGTGACCATAGATAAATGGCAATATTATTTTAGGTTCTTTTTTCCATTAGAATGTGTTTTACACAAAGATAACACTTTACTTCTATGAAAGAAGAAACTATTAAAGATGACCCTGCAAATTTCTCTGACTCAAAATTTGCTTTATGAAAACTATTGTTGGAAAAAGAGTATGTATCCATGAAGATAGGGGGAGCAACAATATTTGTTGTTTTTGATTTATTTTCAATTCATGCTAAATTAATCTCTTAAGTTTTAAGATGTTTTTCCAAAAAAAATCAACCACATTCAAGTCATCATGATTATATCACTCATTATATAACCAAACATTCCATATGAAAAGTAATCCAAATCCTTAGTTTGGAATTTATATGAAAGAAAAAGGTGCAATATCTAGAATGCTGTAAGTTTTAATAGGTAAAACAACTATGCAGCTGTGATTAACCATGGTCTAAATGTCCCCTCATAACAATTACCTAATAAGTCTTTTATTCCTCATGTTTGAATCATAAATATTTTATTGAATGCCTTCATTGTATAAGGACATTTAGAAAGTAATGGATAGATTATATTATGCTATATCAACATTCCTAGCATAGTAAGTACTGAGAACTGCATCCTCAGAGTTTTAACAACTTACAGAAAAGTGAACTGAAATTTCTGAAGCCTACAAAATGATAAGAGAGAGGTGAAAGAGAGACAGTGTACTAATGACCCTAGAGAGATTGAAAACATTATGGTCTTGTCTTTTGAGAGAATCTCCTAAGAGGAGATAATGGGCATGACTGAATCTATAAAGAAAAGATCCTGCTATCAAGTGCTTGAGAGCATGGCAATCAAGAGCCAGGGGCAGTCAGACAGAGCTTGCCCCTGTGTAAGTTACTGAATTCCTTCAGAGTAAGGGTGAGGCTGCACTTATACTACCAGAAATGATTAACCAGTGCCATTTTTTTTTTTTTTGCGCCCTCCACACTAAAATTAAGTTATGCTTTTTTTTCCTTCCTTCCTTTAAAAAAAAATAATGTGTAAAGGTTAAACTCATGCATAGGGATAGATTGGGACATAATTCTGGATGATAGCAATGCCTGTAGGATACCTATTTTGATGCATGACTAAAATGAAGAAGAGATAAACTACATTGACTTAAAACCATTGTTGAACACAACAAAATTATGAATTTAGAATGACAAATAATTATCAAATCTGATATATCATTTCCCAAATACCATGTCAGATAATTTCATGAAATATCCCTTATGTATCTTCCCCTAGTTTATTTCTTATTCATTTTAGTCATGCATCAAAATAGGTATCCTACAGGCATTGCTATCACCCAGAATTATGCCCCAAACTCTTGAATTAATCAATTCCATTATTCATATCGTTCTTGCCTTTTTATGCCAAATACAATTGTATTTCCCCATGTCTTCCATTCAGTCTTTTTTTCTCCCTGTAATTATGCCCTCTCTTACATAGACCAAATCATATAAGTAACCAGCCATACTCTTGGAAGTGCTGAATATAATTACCCATTGCTTGATAGATAGCTTTAGCTTCTTTTATGGTATTAAAACTGAAGCAATAAAATGTGGAGTTTCTTAAATATCATTTGCCTCACCTCACTAACATAAGAGAATTCCTTCTTCCTCTTTTCTTTTTATTTCTGTCACAAGGAAAAAAAGCTCTTCACTTATGAGTAGTTAACAGCACTAACACTAAAGAGAGGGAGTGTGAAGGAGTTGTGAACGTTAAATAACCAACTGATATTCTTTCGGTCTTTTATAAACTATTATTCAAACGTAGTTTCAAGCATGTCCATCAAATCATATCATGGATCCTTAAAAAAGTCTGTTTCCATTGTCTTCAAAAATTATAATCTCTACTTGGAGTCATTTATTTCATTTGTGTTTGCTTTTTCTTTCTTCTTTCTCTCTCTTCATTGATTTTTTCCCCATGATTATATACATATAATCAAATCTCATGTTTAAGAAATGCTGAGCTGAGTTTTCTTTCAAACTGCCAGTAATGCCAGTAACTTAATGACCATAAAATTAGAAAGATCTAATCCACAACTCCTCTACCTCTATTCAAAATCTATCTTAAACTCTGAACATCCTGGACACCATAATCGCCATTCTTATAATACTGGTTCCTCAAAACTCACCATATTTTTCCTTTTTATGAATTGAAAATATTACTGAAATAATTGTAGATTGGTGTAAAATTGTAAGATATAATACATGAATATTCCTTGTGCATTTTTTTAGTTTCTCTGAATGGTAACATTTGCAAATTAGTAGTGTAATATCACAAATGGGCTATTGACATTGATAAAATTCATGAGTCTTATTCAGATTTCCCTCATTTTATTTGTGTTTCTTTATGTGTACTAAGTTTTATACAATTTTATCACCTGTGTAGGTTCTGTATCTACCACCACAGTCAAGATATTGAGCATTCCCACACCGTCAAACATCCTTCTTTTTATAATTTTACCTATTTCATCTTCTTGCATCCTGCCTCTGTCTGTAATACCTGACAATGGCACATCCTTCCTGGTTCCTTTCTATTTGAATAAGAATATTTCTGAACAGAACTCTTCTTGGATCTTTCTAAATGAGAATTTGCTCCTGACTCTTCACCAAGAAATTATTGTTTTTTTAATGAAATCTTTTGATTTCCTGACTCATTGTCCATGGATTGGATCCTTCAGCTTCACAACAAGAATGATAAGCTACTTTGGCTCCCTGATAGAGATTATGTGTGAGACTTTCTTCTTCTGCTGCTCCTCCTCCTCCTCCTCCTTCTTTTAAGATGTTATTTATTCAGAGATAGGAAGGCAGAGGAAGAAGCAGAAGCAGGTTCCCCACGCAACAGGGAGCCAGTTGTGGGACTTGATTCCAGTACCCTGGGATCAGGACCTGAGCTGAAGGCAAATGGTTAACTGACTGAGCCACCCAGGTGCTCCCTGTGTGAGACTTTCTAACAATTTTTTTTTCTCACTTACTCTTTTTTTCCCACTTAAACTTCCTTTTCCCAGAGTAACTCTCAATTGGAGTCTGCTCTCCTGCACTAACTACATGATCTGCCACTATCACACTAATTCTGTCCACTATCTTTTAAAATTGCAAAATTTTACAAAGGATAATTTGGAACTTTAGTGATCTTTTTGGAAAATTTGAGATCTTCCAAACCTAGTTCATGTTAAGACCTCTTCCTTACATTATACCTTATCCTTTTCACCACCTTAACTTTCTATTCAGCTTCCTTGAATCCTTTGATCTGTCCCTCTTCAATAACTCGAGTTCCATTCCTGTCAGACCTTTCCATTCACAGGCTGGCTCCTCAATCCATTCTTTAAAAATATTTTATTTATTTATTTGACAGAGAAAGAGAGATCAGATGGGGGGGGGGAGAAGCAGCTCCCTGCTGATCCCTGCTGAGCACAGAGCCTGAGATAGGGCTCAATCCCAGGACCTTGAGATCATGACTTGAGCTGAAGGCAGAGGCTCAACCCATTGAGCCATCCAGGTGCCCCCTCAATTCTTATAAACACTAGAATCTGAGGCCTTCTGCTCACATTAGTGACTCTTGAGGGACCTCAAAACTAACCATTTGATGTTGAAAAGCTAATTAGAAATAAACTGTATATTTTATATACACAGATGATTTTGGAGATACCCAGATGTCTACATGGTATCTCTTCTAACCTTTGCCAAAAAATTAATACAAATCATCCATAAAGTCACATATCAGAGCAAAGAAAATCTTAAAATTCTCCTTGACAAATATTGGTGGGTACTCCTTAGTCCTCATGTTGAGCAGGTAACTTCAACTTGCTCCAACTGCCAAAAAACTAATATTGATAAAAATACAAAACAAAACAAAAAAATATATAAAACTGAGGCAAAGACTCAATTCTTTGTTAAAAACAAATGACCTAGGGAGGAGTCAAGATGGCGGAGAAGTAGCAGGCTGAGATAACATCAGGCAGCAGGAGATCAGCTAGATAGCCTATCAAACCATTCCGAACACCTACGAATCCAACAGGAAATCGAAGAGAAGAAAAACAACAATTCTAGAAACAGAAAATCAACCACTTTCTAAAAGATAAGACCAGCGGAAAAGTGAATCCAACGCAAAGGAAAGATAGACCGAAAGGGGAGGGGATGGCTCCCGGCAAGCGGCGGAGCACAAAATCAGGACTTTTAAAAGTGTGCTCCACAGAGGGACATCGCTCCAGAGGCTAAATTGGGGTGAAGACCTTACGGGGACAGCGTGGACTCAGGTCCCGCGGGGTCACAGAGGGATCGGGGGTGTCTGAGTGTCGCAGAACTCACAGGTGTTAGAGGGGGGAAGCCGGCTGCGGAGACAGAGCGGAGGTTTCCTAGAGCTGTGGTCTGTGACACGGGCTGGTGCTCTGTGACAAGGGCCAGTGCTCTGTGCAAGGGGTCCCCACAAGATCCAAGGAGACTCCGACCCGAGAGAACTCAGGATCTACGGGGTTCGGAGACTCCAGGTGGGAATCTGCCAGAGACAGATACGCTTGGTCACAGGCTGGGAGGCTCAGAGCGCTCCCAGAAGCCAGTGAGACGGGACTGATTATGCACGATTTTCTCTGAGCGCGGCTGGAGGCTGGGGAGACGGGAGTGATTAAACGCTTTTCACTGAAGGTGCACTGAAGACTGGGGCCCCGAGCTCTGGGCTCCTCTGAACCAGAGATTGGGAGGCCGCCATTTTCATTCCCGTCCTCCGGAACTCTACGGAAAGCGTTCAGGGAACAAAAGCTCCCGAAAGCGAACCTGAGAGGATTACGTAGCCCGGGCCCTGGAAAGGGTGGTGCAATTCCACCTGGGGCAGAGACACTTGAGAATCACTACAACAGGCCCCTCCCCCAGAAGATCAACAAGAAATCCAGCCAAGACCAAGTTCACTTAACAAGGAGAAGAGCGGATTCTTATCTGGACAAAATGACAAGGCGGAAAAACTCACCACAACAACAAAAAAAGAACAGGAGGCAGGGCCGAAGGCTAGAGACCTAATCAATACAGACATTGGTAACATGTCAGATCTGGAATTCAGGACGATGATTCTCAAGGTTCTAGCCGTTCTCAAAAAAGGCATGGAAGATATGAGAGAAACGCTGTCAGGAAAAATAAAAGCCCTTTCTGGAGAAATAAAAGAACTATAATCTAATCAAGTTGAAATAAAAAAAGCTATTAATGAGGTGCAATCAAAAATGGAGGATCTTACTGCTAGGATAAATGAGGCAGAAGAAAGAATTAGTGATATAGAAGACCAAATGACAGAGAACAAAGAAGCTGAGCAAAAGAGAAACAGACAACTACTGGACCACCAGGGGAGAATTCGAGAGATAAGTGATACCATAAGACGAAACAACATTAGAATAATTGGGATTCCAGAAGAAGAAGAAAGAGAAAGAGGAGCAGAAGGTATACTGGAGAGGATTATTGTAGAGAATTTCCCTAATATAGCAAGGGGAACAAGCATCAAAGTCCAGGAGGTGCAGAGAACACCCCTCAAAATCAATAGGAATCAGTCCACACCCCGCCATCTAATAGTAAAATTTACAAGTCTTAGCGACAAAGAGAAAATCCTGAAAGCAGCATGGGACAAGAAGTCTCTAACATACAATGTTAAAACTATTAGATTGACAGCAGACTTATCCACAGAGACCTGGCAGGCCAGAAAGAACTGGCATGATATATTCGGAGCACTAAACGAGAAAAACATGCAGCCAAGAATACTTTATCCAGCTAGGTTATCATTGAAAATAGAAGGAGAGATAAAAAGCTTCCAGGACAAAGAAAAACTGAAAGAGTTTGTAAACACCAAAGCAGCTCTACAGGAAATATTGAAAGGGGTCCTCTAAGCAAAGAGAGACCCTAAAAGTATTATCAGAAAGGAACAGAGACAATATAGAGTAACAATCACCTTACAGGAAATACAATGGCACTAAATTCATATCTCTCAATAGTTACCCTGAACGTAAATGGGCTAAATGCCCCAATCAAAAGACACAGGGTTTCAGAATGGATAAAAAAACAAAACCCATCTATATGCTGCCCTCAAGAAACTCATTTTAGACCTGAAGACACCTCCAGATTGAAACTGAGGGGGTGGAAAACAATTTACCATGCGGATGGACATGAGAAGAAAGCTGGGGTGGCAATCCTTATATCAGATCAATTAGATTTTAAGACAAAGACTATAACAAGAGATGAGGAAGGACACTATATCATACTCAAAGGGTCTGTCCAACAAGAAGATCTAACAAGTTTAAATATATATGCCCCTAACATGGGAGCAGCCATATATATAAACCAATTAATAACAAAATCAAAGAAACACATTGACAAGAATACAATAATAGTTGGAGACTTTAATACACCCCTCAACGAAATGGACAGATCATCCAAGCAAAAGATCAACAAGGAAACAAAGGCCTTAAATGACACGCTGGAGCAGATGGACATCACAGATATATTCAGAACATTCCATCCCAAAGCAACAGAATACACATTCTTCTCTAGTGCCCATGGAACATTCTCCAGAATAGATCACATCCTGGGTCATAAATCAGGCCTCAACCGGTAACAAAAGATTGGGATCATTCCCTGAATATTTTCAGACCACAATGCTCTGAAGCTAGAACTCAGTCACAAGAGGAAATTTGGAAAGAGCCCAAATACATGGAGACTCAACAGCATCCTTCTAAAGAATGAATGGGTCAACCAGGAAATTAAAGAAGAATTGAAAAAAAGCATGGAAACAAATGATAATGAAAACACAATAGTCCAAAATCTGTGGGACACAGCAAAGGCAGTCCTGAGAGGAAAATATATAGCGATACAAACCTATCTCAAGAAACAGGAAAGCTCTCAAATACACAACCTAACCCTACAACTAAAGGCGCTCGAGAAAGAACAACAAAGAAAGCCTAAACCCAGCAGAAGAAGAGAAATAATAAAGATCAAAGCAGAAATCAATGAAATAGAAACCAAAAAAACAATAGAACAAATCAATGAAACTAGGAGCTGGTTCTTTGAAAGAATAAATAAGATTGATAAACCCCTGGCCAGACTTATCCAAAAGAAAAGAGAAAGGACCCAAATAAATAAAATCATGAATGAAAGAGGAGAGATCACAACCAACACCAAAGAAATACAAACAATCATAAGAACATATTATGAGCAACTCTATGCCAACAAATTTGACAATCTGGAAGAAATGGATGCTTTCCTAGAGACATATAAACTGCCAAAACTGAACCAGGAAGAAATAGAAAACCTGAATAGGCCCATCACCAGTAAGGAGATTGAAACAGTCACCAAAAATCTCCAAACAAACAAAAGCCCAGGGCCAGATGGCTTCCCAGGGGAATTCTACCAAACATTTAAAGAAGAATTAATTCCTATTCTCCTGAAACTGTTGCAAAGAATAGAAATGGAAGGAAAACTTCCAAACTCATTTTATGAGGCCAGCATCACCTTGATCCCCAAACCAGACAAGGATCCCATCAAAAAAGAGAATTTCAGACCAATATCCTTGATGAACACAGATGCGAAAATTCTCACCAAAATACTAGCCAATAGGATCCAACAGTACATTAAAAGGATTATTCACCACGACGAAGTGGGATTTATTCCAGGGCAGCAGGGTTGGTTCAACATCCGCAAATCAATCAATGTGATACAATATATTAATAAAAGAAAGGACAAGAACCATATGATACCCTCAATAGATGCTGAAAAAGCATTTGACAAAGTTCAACATCCCTTCCTAATGAAAACTCTTCAAAGTGTAGGGATAGAAGGCACATACCTCAATATTATCAAAGCCATCTATGAAAAACCCACTGCAAGTATCATTCTCAATGGAGAAAAGCTGAGAGCTTTTCCGTTAAGGTCAGGAACACAGCAGGGATGTCCGCTATCACCACTGCTATTCAACATAGTACTAGACGTCCTAGCCTCAGCAATCAGACAACAAAAGGAAATTAAAGGCATCCAAATCGGCAAAGAAGAAGTCAAACTATCGCTCTTTGCAGATGATATGATACTATATGTGGAAAACCCAAAAGGCTCCACTCCAAAACTCCTAGAGCTTGTACAGGAATTCAGTAAAGTGTCAGGATATAAAATCAATGCACAGAAATCAGTTGCATTTCTTTACACCAACAACAAGACAGAAGAAAGAGAAATTAAGGAGTCAGTCCCATTTACAATTACACCCAAAACCATAAGATGCCTAGAAATAAATCTAACCAAAGAGGCAAAGAATCTATACTCAGAGAAGTATAAAGCACTCATGAAAGAAATTGAGGAAGGCACAAAGAAATGGAAAAATGTTCCATCCTCATGGATTGGAAGAATAAATATTGTGAAAATGTCTATGCTACCTAAAGCTATCTACACATTTAATGCAATGCCTATCAAAATCCCATCCAATTTTTTCAAAGAAATGGAACAAATGATCCTAAAATTTCTATGGAACCAGAAAAGACCTTGAATAGCCAAAGGAATATTGAAAAAGAAAGCCAAAATTGGTGGCATCACAATTCCAGACTTCAAGCTCTACTACAAAGCTGTCATCATCAAGACGGTATGGTACTGGCACAAAAACAGACACATAGATCAATGGAACAGAATAGAGAGCCCAGAAATAGACCCTCAACTCTATGGTCAACTAATCTTCGACAAAGCAGGAAAGAATATCCAATGGAAAAAAGACAGCCTCTTCAACAAATGGTGTTGGGAAAATTGGACAGCCACATGCAGAAAAATTAAATTGGACCATTTCCTTACACCACACACGAAAATAGACTCAAAATGGATGAAGGACCTCGATGTGAGAAAGGAATTCATCAAAATCCTTGAGGAGAACACAGTCAGGAAACCTCTTCAACCTCAGCTGCAGCAATTCTTCCTATGAACATAGCCAAAGTCAGGGAAGCAAGGGCAAAAATGAACTATTGGACTTCATCAAGATCAAAAGCTTTTGCACAGCAAAGGAAACAGTCAACAAAACCAAAAGACAACTGACAGAGTGGGAGAAGATATTTGCAAGCAACATATCAGATAAAGGGCTAGTATCCAAAATCTACAAAGAGCTTAGCAAACTCAACACCCAAAGAACAAATAATCCAATCAAGAAGTGGGCAGAAGACATGAACAGACATTTCTGCAAAGAAGACATCCAGATGGCCAGCAGACACATGAAAAAGTGCTCCACATCACTGGGCATCAGGGAAATACAAATCAAAACCACAATGAGATACCACCTCACACCAGTCAGAATGGCTAAAATGAACAAGTCAGGAAATGACAGATGCTGGCGAGGATGTGGAGAAAGGGGAACCCTCCTACACTGTTGGTGGGAATGCAAGCTGGTGCAACCACTCTGGAAAACAGCATGGAGGTTCCTCAAAAAATTGAAAATAGAGCTACCTTATGACCCAGTGATTGCACTACTGGGTATTTACCCTAAAC